>SDVV010024079.1:0-12646 GCA_016164225.1 Gammarus roeselii
TCCCTCTCTGTCTCCCTCTCTGTCTCCCTCTCTGTCTCCCTCTCTGTCTCCCTCTCTGTCTCCCTCTCTGTCTCCCTCTCTGTCTCCCTCTCTGTCTCTGTCTGTCTCTCTGAAACAGGGAGGCCCACAAACACCTGCACCCCATCCACGCTCACATCCTAGCGATGGAGCAACTCCCTCGACAGACCCACACACAGAGGGTAGCGGGCGGAGGAAGAGAAGGAGGAAAAGGAAGAGGGAGAAACCCTCTCCCGCCCCTAACAGATCCACCGACTCCTCGGACACGGAGACCGAGTCCAAGACCCCCCCAGCACAAAAACTGAAACAAAACACCCCCAACAAACTCTGTGGGGTCCGCCAACAACAACGCACTGGCCAGACCTGAGCACGACATCAGCTCCAGCTCCACGAGCTCAGGCGAAGGTGGTACACACACCACTGGAAGAGACACCACCACCAGCTCAGACACTGAAACCCCCGACGGTGAAACGATAATCCATCTGGAGCAGACGATTATCGAAGAAACCGTCCCTGCGGAGGAAGCCATTGACGACGGGGACAGGGCAAACCAACCTGACCCGGCGAACAGCAACGGCGCTGAATCGAGCGACAGCGGGACCGAAGCTGGCGCGCGTGGCAACCGCAGAGAAGACTCCGAGACTGACAGTGACAGTCGGAGTGATGACGAGGGAAACTACCCGGACCCTCGACTTCCCCCATCACCCCCCAGGAGAGGTGAACAGCCACCACCACACTCGGGAAACGAGAACGCATCCGAAGAGCCGTGAACAAAATAGATGGCCTCCGGATGCTACTTCTGAACGCTAGATCAATCGGGAACAAGCAAGCAGAATTTCGCTGCTTTGTTGCTTCTGAGATGCCTGACATAATAGGCATCACGGAAACCTGGATCCAGACAGAAGGAAACGATTTCGAAGGCAAGTTTGAACTTGTAGGGTATAACCTTTTCTAAAGAGACCGTTAGGCCAGATGGGGAGGAGGCGTCGCAAACTATGTGCGAAACCACCTCCGAGCCACTCGTCGTACCATTGACGCACCACATGAGGTCATAGGTATCGAAATCGAAGGCACAGCCAGAAAACTACACGTACTTCTCGTGTACCGGCCACCCCACCAAACGGTGGATAGCGACCAATCCTTCTACGAGCTCTTCACACAGCTGATCCATAACAGGGTAGCAGTGATTATGGGGGACTTTGACTGCAACGTTGTCTGGGAAAACCGAACGGCAGACGTCGATGGGAACAGATTAGTCGACTTCGCCAGTGACAACTTTCTGGAACAACTGGTTGACGAACCCAAGGGAAACAGCTTCCTAGACCTAATCTCTGCTACGGAAGAAAACCTGGTTACCCAGGTTACTGTAGGTGAACCCCTGGGCACCAGTGACCATAATATGGCCAGGTGCGTCATCCACGTGCCAAGAAACCGAGCGATTCCCAACGCTAAACGAAGGCTCAACTTCCGACGAGCGGACTTCGTTAAGTTCAAAAAGGACCTCGGCAATCTCCATCCCACTAGGTTGGAATCAGTTGAAGCATCCTGGACGGATTTCAAGACCAAATTCCTGGTCGGCCAGGAAGGCTGCATCAAAACAAAGGAAGTGCGAGCCGACCAAAAGCCACATCCAAAGTGGTTCAACAGAGGAATCCAAGCAGCCATGTCCACGAAAGACCGTGCATACAGGCGCTGGCGCTGGAAACAAACCCTTCGGACCGATTGCGGAACGAACACAGGGAACAATGTAGAGTGGTAAAGAGGCGAATCAGAGTAGCCCAACACAACGATGAACGCAGAGTTGCAGCTACCTGCAGACGCAACCCAAAAGAGTTTTTCAGCCACGTAAACAGCAGGAAACCCACCAGAGCTTCCATCGGCCCAATTACCACGGACCAAGAAACTCTGGCAATTACAAATGCGGAGATAGCGGAGTTACTTAACCAGTACTTTGTTAGCGTGTTCACCGAAGAGAGTGAAGATGCAATCTCGGAACCCTCCATTAGGTACCGGGGGATGCAACCATTGGAGGACATCCAATGCACAGCCGCAGAGATAGTAGGGAAAATAAAGAAACTGAAGGTGAACAAATCTGCAGGCTCCGACGGGTTCCTCCCGAAAGTAATAAAGTCTGTCTCGGACAAAATTGCCCCCCATTTCCTGCTAGTATTTAACCAATCACTGGAAGAGGGGGCGGTTCCCGAGGACATGAAGATAGCCGACGTTACCCCTATCCAGAAGAAGTGGCCTAAAAATCTCTCTGTAAACTACAGGCTCATCAGCCTCACATCAGTCGTGGGCAAAATGTTGGAGTCCATTATTGCAGACCAAATCGTCAACCATCTGGAGACGAACAATCTCCTAGGGAACAGTCGGCACGGATTTCGATGTAAGAGATCATGCCTGACCAACCTGTTGGAATTCTTCCATCACATGATCTCCATCTACGACGACTCGAGGGCCATCGATATCCTGTACCTTGACTTCAAAAAGGCCTATAAGGTCCCCCTCACAAGAGACTCCTAACTAAGCTGAGAGCTCTTGGAGTTGTGGGAAGAATCTGGGAATGGATAGAGCACTAGCTCTCGGATAGAAAGCAGAGAGTGGTGATCAACGGTGAAAGCTCACCGTGGGGCCCCGGTTAGAAGCGGGGTCCCCCAAGGATCAGTCCTAGGCCCACTCCTGTTCCTCATTTACATAAATGACCTAGATGCAGGCCTCGTCAGCAATATATCAAAATTTGCTGACACCAAACTAGGAGCGAACGCCGCATGCCCCACAGCTAACGAGTACCTGCAGCAGGATCTTGACAGAATCGGGGAATGGTCCGAGGCATGGCAGATGCCTTTCAACACGGACAAGTGCACAGTTATGCACATCGGCAGAACAAACGTATCGGCGAACTACTCCCTACTGGACAGCCAGATCCCGACCAACCTAGAAAAAGATCTAGGAGTGTACATGAGCGCTGACCTGAAATTCTCCAGGCAGTGCGCTGAAGTAGAGAAGAGAGCCAACAAAGTCCTCGGATACATCGGAATGCAATTCAGGTACAGGGACAAGGAGATAATCCTAGCCCTGTACAATACCATAGTTAGACCACTATTGGAGTATGCCGTCCAATTCTGGTCCCCCACTCTGATCCAAGACATCAAGAGACTGGAAAGGGTACAGGCTAGGGCAACGAAGATGATCTCATCTGTCAGACACATAGGGTATCAGAGAAGATTAAGGGAACTGGATCTCTTCCCCCTCGAAAAGCGTAGGCTTCGAGGACAGCTAATTGAAACCTTTGAAATCTCGAAAGGCTTCAATAACGTAGAGTACAGAAATCTCTTCACGCTAAATGACTACCCCACCAGGAATCACGGGCTGAAACTCCAACCAAAGAGATTCAACACCCGACCCTGCGGTGACCTGATGACATACAAAATCATCAACGTCTGGAATAGATTCCCGCCGGCAGTGACTGCGAGCGAATCAGTGGAGACTTTCAAGCGTAGGCTAGACCGGATCCTCCCTGAACTCGACTAACAGTGATAGTAGCAAAGGCATTTAGAACAGACTGGAGAGCCAAAGGGGCGGGAGGGGGGGGCGCAGCTGGCGGGATCTGCACTAATAGCAGCCCCCAACGCCCCACTGGCATCTCAAATCCGGCTGCGGAGATGGTAAAGCCCCGGAAGCGATGACGGAGGGAAAAGCAACCCCCGTGCAACGCACGGAGGTCAAACGGGGAACCCCCTGTGCTACCCCAGAAAAGTCAGCATCCAAATCTACGACCACCACACTAGCCCCACACAACACATCGGACAGCACGGGTCAGGCATTAGGCCGACCCGAGAGTAGCTGGCCACCTGCCCGTGGTGAGAGAGGCTAGGCTGTATCGCCCCACGATACAGTGAACCAAGCGCCAGCGCAGTGCGACAGGAGAGAGCCCTGCCCTAACATACCGGTCACTGGTTGGGAAGGGACAGCCTATATAAAGGCCTCCCGCTACACTGCTCCCCACTCGTTCAACATCAGGGTGGGGGGGAGAGAGATGAGGTCCCACGATGGTTACAGAACCAAGGGGATGCTTTGCAGCACACAAAAGCCTTTTTGGGGCCTGTGTGACTGGAGAGAGTTACACATGGGAGTCCCCCCTAGGGGGACTCCAGGAGATTCACTTAAATGCAAATTGAAGAATGGGCAGAGATTGCCTCTTTGGATCTCTAGTTCCTTGTCACTTCTTGTGACTCTGTCTCTCTGTCTCCCTATCTGTCTCTGTCTCTGTCTGTCTCCCTCTCTGTCTCAGTCTGTCTTCTCTCTGTCTCTCTGTCTCCGTCTGTCTCTGTCTCCCTGTCTCTGTCTCCCTGTCTCTGTATCTGTCTCCCTCTCTGTCTTTGTCTGTCTCTGTCTGTCTCTGTCTGTCTGTCTCTGTCTCTCTCTCTGTCTGTCTCTCTGTCTGTCTGTTTGTCTCTGTCTGTCTCTCTGTCTGTCTCTCTGTCTGTCTGTCTCTCTGTCTGTCTCTCTGTCTGTCTCTCTGTCTGTCTCTCTGTCTGTCTCTCTGTCTCTCTGTCTCTGTGTGTCTGTGTGTCTGTGTGTCTCTCTGTGTCTGTGTGTCTGTGTGTCTGTGTGTCTGTGTGTCTGTGTGTCTGTGTGTCTGTGTGTCTGTGTGTCTGTGTGTCTGTGTGTCTGTCTCTGGTTTACAATATTGGCTTCACAAAATTTGCGCATAGCAGACTAATATAGAAAATATGTTTTACTATTTAATAAATGTTGTGACTGCGGCAAGACATTGAATTCTAATGGATTTCTTTTTTATGTCGTTTCGTGCCGTCAGAAGATACGTTACCGGTCCCAGTCTTATGCGGTTTCGGTGAGCATGTGTGTTCACGTCAACAAATAGGCCCTTTTCAGAGCAACTGTTTATGCAGTACGTCACTTTTATTCCTTACAATTGCTTGAGTTCTTTCTTGGACATCAATATTGCAGTTGATTTGTTTTTATTGCAAAATTTGCACAAGAGCCGTATCTTTGTATACGGCTTTATTCTTCGGGAGATAATTTCTACGCACAACCTGATGTGGCAAGAAATCGCCATGTTTTTTTATGGTTTCTATGTAGCTTTAGTCTTTGATAGTCTGTTTTTTTCACTCTACGCACGAGTTTATTTGAGTACGACTAGAATGAGCTCCTTTGAACAAATGAAGTCCACTACTGCATAAAATAATGGCTTGCACCGCGTCATCAAATATAACGTGAACAAAGCGTGCATTTGATTTGCGCAGATATTTATAAATTGTCCACCATTGAATCGATGATGTGTTCTGAAACCTGCACGGATTGTTTTTGAAAATGTTCCACATCTAGTATACTTGCATAATTTTTAGAACCAAAGATAATTTTACAAAAACACGTATAATTAAGATTAAGTTGATCGCGGCTTGTTTGTTTCTAAAGCCATTGTTCACAACATGTTTGATTGATTTCATGATGATTGTACGAAGCTTATCATAATATCAGATCATTAAGTATAATTATAAGTTAGTCCGATATTGAAAACGATTTTCGTATATTGTGAATGAAATGTAATAACTTTTTTTTTCAAGATATATACAGTATTCTGAAGTATTTGATCGTAGTCTTTGTATGCATTTGCAAAATTGCAAATTATCATTAGTTGTTTCTATACTTTTTTGTTGACGATTGATCATAATATTGTTCATTGTATTAGTGAACAGGACATAACAAATACAAATTTCCAATGGTTTTCACTATCGGCTCACATCAACTCCTCATATGGAATGATCGCAACACGCCGATGATGATCATATTAGAACTACACAGATCCGCCACTGAACTTACGATGCTGTTTTTATATGTCATTGTATTGTTGCTATCCTCAATGATGTTTGTTCTAGCGTACTCAGTTGCAACTGCAGGCGGTTCGCGAACCATCGTTTATGCTTGTAATATGGTATGTTTGTATAATGGAATGCCTGTATAGTATAACGGTATTACATTACCGACTAAATTGTATTCAAATACCAGACTCCACTATAAGAATATGATAATTACTCGCAGATTAGTAAATTAACACACGTGGAATGCAGCAGTTGCTTCCATGATTCTTGTTGAGTTTGATTCGCAGCCTCTCGTGAGTATATACTGTAAACAAAATGCATTAATTTTTATCATGTAGTTGAAATTTACATTTACTAGTTTGGTAGCAATTTCATTTCTGCTTTGATTGGTAACAATTTCAATTGCATTTTCATCTCTTATCACAGTACATCGAATGCAGCTACTGGTCGGCATCCAACCAGGTGAAAACTTTGGGGGGTAACATCAAGACGATCAGGGAGAACTGGAACCTTCCATATTCCTCAGCCTTCGTGCTCTGCCCCTTGCCAGGCTTCCCTCCCTCTGATCCACTAGTGAGAGTGGCTGTTGCCACCACCAAATTGATGTCCAC
Source organism: Gammarus roeselii (assembly GCA_016164225.1). Lineage (NCBI taxonomy): Eukaryota > Metazoa > Arthropoda > Malacostraca > Amphipoda > Gammaridae > Gammarus > Gammarus roeselii. Next base: position 6,476 of record SDVV010024079.1, read on the forward strand.
AAACTATTCCACCTCCATGCCAGTCCAGGATCTAGAGGGAAGATCCAAGGTAGGCGAGATGAGCGTATGCGTCAAGCCGCTCCACTACGAGTTCAACCGGGCGGTGTGGCTGGTCGAGTTCGTGGAGATGTACCGTCTGCTAGGGGCAGACCGGTTTATCTTTTATAATCACACCGTAGGACCAGACGTGGAAATGGTATTGCGGCAGTACATGAAGGAGGGGATCGTCGAGGTCTTGCCCTGGAGCCTACCCGTCAAGACCAAAACGGTGAGGAGAATGGAGAGGCCGTGTTTCCACGAGCTTTATTCTTCAATAGCATGCTGTGAACTTTTAGCTGCGCACATAGGCACACAATTATGACGGTAATCCGCAGGAAATTTGTGTTATAGTTCAATCGTGGCATGCAGCTTTCAGATTTTTTTTTGCTAATTTCTGTTTCTTGATTTTGATACGCTCTGCCGATTTTTTTTTCTTCAGATTCCCAAGTATTCTCCTAATATCTACTACCCAAATGATTGATTCAGTCTATTAGGCGGAATCTAAAACCGTCCATTCTAAATAATCTGACCCATTTACGCTTATAGAGCCACATATATCAGAATCGGAGTTTGGTTACTTCGTACATTCAAGTATTCTTTATGTGGTGAATATTAATGGTCATCAACCTTTTTGTAGTCGCGGACCGGTCGATATTTGAAAAAAAAAATCTGCGGACTACTGAAGGTAAAATCCAAAATATTCATATTCTGGCAGAAATATTTACAATTATCTGCACCTTCTGTTAACGTTTTTCTTGCTCAAAAAATGAAAACTTGAACCATCATTAGAGTTCATGGAAGCTCAGTGAAGAAGAGTTTTAAAACAGTTAATTGCCTCATTAGAGATGTGGTAGCAGATATCTAAGCTGAACAGAGTTGATTGTATTGTATTAGCCGTCTCAATAAATCAAAATTTCGTTACGTGCTATATTTCTGGCTCTATCTTAGATTGATATTTTCTAATGACAATCTTAGATGAATTTTGGTTAGCATTTATTTATCAAATCTTTCGGTTATCTTTTCTCAGCAGGATACAAAGGGGAGAAACAAAAATCTTTCACATAGCTTGAAAAAAATACTTAGAATTACAAATCAATTTAAAATTTGCTGGTCTATTTCATGAATAAACATCGCAAAACAAAGGAAAATAGTCACTCTTCTTCACTTGATCGAGCTTTTCGACGTACTGTCATGCAAACAAAAAACTTGATACCTAGGCAATACAGATTTGTTCAATCACAAATAAAATAAAGAATGGTGAGAAAATAAATTTGATAATCAGTCTCGACAGCCCGTTACTAAACTGGAATGCAGAGAGTGTGTGCAGGCTGTGGCATCATACGACGATTATAAGGCTTCGTATAAACTAAGTCGTTCCTTATTTCTGGCTGCTCAAATGACTTTGTAAAACATCCATTTCACTATAGCTGTACATGCTTTTTCCTCGAATAAAAAATGACATTTGAATAAAAGAGGGCCTTGCATTTTTGCTACGGATAACGAAACAATTATTCAACAAAATGGCTGGAAGCAGATCGTGTAATATATTCAGCAATTATTTGTTTTTCTTTCGAGTTTGCAGCCTTTTCCTATAATAATCACTATTTTATCACGTCCTAAATGCAGTGTGTCATTTGAAAGCAGCTGCCATGGGAAAGATTTGATTGACTGAACGTTATAGTTGGGGTTGGGTAACGTTAGGCGTTTTGGCGTTTCGTGTTAGAGGAGTTATCCCTACTATACTATTCCTACTGAGTTAGAGGAGTTATCCCTACTAAGCTATCCCTACTGAGTTAGAGGATTTATCCCTACTATACTATCCCTACTGAGTTAGAGGATTTATCCCTACTATACTATCCCTACTGAGTTAGAGAAGGCATCCTTAATAAACCATACTTACTGAGTTTGAGAAGATATCCCTACTAAAATATCCCTACTGAGTTAGAGAAGTCATCCCTAATAAACTCTACTTACTGAGTTAGAGGAGTTATCCCTATAATGCAAGAACAGCATTGAATTTGAAGGATCTAGATGAAAAACAAAGCAGATAATCTCTTATTTTAAAGTCTCCAAAATGGCAATAAAAGGTAATATTATATTGTCACTTCCAATCTACCTTGACCAATTCCCTAATCGATAAGTCACAGGTCTAATTCGCTTCCTCGAGTGGTAGCGGTCACCACAAAGTGTGAGTGTTATCAATGCTACAGGAAAACTTTTTAACTGACATTCTCTCTGTACAAGGCACACTTTTATTGAAAAATTACAACCTCGTGGTAAATTAAAAATAAGAGTCACTGTAGTTATTAAATAGCTGTGATCTCGTATGTTTGCGAGTAAGTGGGGAAGAGCGTAAGGACTATGGTCACTGCAGTTATTAAATGACTGATCTCGTACGTTCGTGAGCGGGTTGGGTTGAGTGTAAGGATTTCCTGCTGGCTTGGGGGATGCGGCTGTGTCGCATATTGCATCAAAATATAGAGGCTTCAAGAATTCTCTTAATCATCCAGGACATTCGGACTGAGGGCCTCTTCACTAGCCTGAACGACTGCTATCTGCGGTCTGTGGGACACTTCCCTCTGACGGCAATGGTGGACATAGACGAGTTTATCGTGCCCCGCCAGCACGATACGCTGCTACAGCTCGTGCAGCAGTACGAAAACTATAATGCCTATGTATTTAAGGTGAGCGTGACTGGGGTAGTAAGTTTCCTCTTCCTTCCTGGAAGAAGGAAGAATCCCACTCCACCCACCCTGCTCCTCAGCAGGCGTTGGGTGCATTGCCCCCGGCACCTTAAGGACGACTGCGAATCCTTGGGGCTCCGGAGCAGGGTGGGTGGAGTGGTCATCCTCCTCGCTGCAGCCCGGGTTATGCTGTGACCAAATGGTCTCGAAATCTTAGGAGTTCCTGTACTTGCTGTGGCATTCGTGCTTACCTCTGACGTTCACCGCATGATGGACATTGACCTTATGCAGTAGTAAACCTAATCTAATAATAGATATATTTTACTTGGTGCAGCACTTATTACTGATTTGACGTTCGACGCCGGAAGGACGCTGACGCCAGCGAGCTAGAAAGCCTAGTAAATCTAACCTAATATTTCTTCCTGTCCAACGATTAATGTTCAGGAGATAAATATTTTTTACGCTCATTGATTTATGCTTCTGAACAGTTTACCGATGCATTGTTTAACCGCCTTTTAGGCATTTCCATGACGTACAACATATTTTCTACCTGAGCCACTAGAATATAAATGACAGAATTTCCCTATTCTGACCAATATATTTTTTACCGACTTCGAACTGTTATTTCCTGTATCTCGTGAGACAATTTTTCCTAACTGCCACCAAGAAAAACAGCAAGCCTCTTCTGGCCGTGATGCCTCTTTCCCCATGCCCACAACAGTAAGCCGTGTCACTGTACCGTCGTTTCACGTAATCTATCACCTTACCTGTCCTATAGGAGAGTTATGCGGCTTTCTCTTCCTCCCCTCGATTCCAGAACATTTATTCCAACCGTTTCCGGGCAGAACGTGTTTTTTTACTTGTACTGGGAGAACGACACTGCCCTTCACGACATCCTTTCCAACCCCATCGAGACGGGGGCAAGTCTTTTCGGGCCGGGGGGCTATACGCCCTACCTGCTCACCCAGGCCAAGACCAGGCGGCTCACCACGCCGCACAAGTACGGCGTCCGCTCCAAGTTCCTCGTCAGGCCGGAACAGGTCGTCGAAGTGGGCAACCACGTCGTCTGGGAATATGTCGGTGCGTTGGTGGTGAAGAGAGCAATTAGGTTGACTTGTATTGTGTCGGTACGTTTTCGATAAAGTAGGCCACCACGTTGTCTGGGAGTTTGTCGGTACGTTGAGGATGAAGGGGTCACCCCCTTCATCATGAAGTTGGTCGGTACGTTATCGATGAAGTGGGCAACAACGATGTTTGGAGGTGTGCCAGTGAGTTGGTGAGTATCGTTTCTTCAGTGTATTGTCAATGGTGAATTTGGGTGGGCTGGTACGCACTATCTATTTTCGGATATGAAGAGGCCAGCTAACTAAAGACTTTAGATTGGGAACAAGAAAGACACAGAATGGTTCGTCAGCATCTCAACATCGGTTACAGCTACATGCCTACCAACCATATGTCATATTTTGCTGTATACTAACCACCTACGTTGTCTCATAGGTCACGTCTAATTTTGAGACAAGTTCAATGTGATACATTTTCCATGTAGATTGCGAGAAAACAACTTTGAGATCCACCAAGAGACTATTTTCACTAACACCAATCACCTGACAAATTGGTTCAGAGTTCACTGCAGTAACCCGAGCCTTGTTGGTGGCCGTGCTGTTGCCATGTCGTTATTTTTTGGGTTTCAAATCATTAATAAGTCTTTTCGTAGATACGGCGTCTCTTTGACATCTCCTAAACAATTATTCAAACAATCGAGGACATGACGCGTACTAGGGTACCAACAAACTTGTATTCGTTGGCTCCCACAAGCTTGCCTGGCTTTGTTATCATCTTGTGGTCAGCGGTAGAATAGCAGTATGCCTCAGAAGAGTGCTTTATCTGCGCCCACTTGCTATCTTCACGGTCAACGTTTGATCGGTGCTCAAAGAACTTTTGACGGTGCTGTGGAACTTTGGTCTCTTATGTAATCGTTTACGTCCCTGCAGGTGCGAGGTCCCCCTTCAACGTGCCGGATGATAAAGGCCTGTCGCACCACTACAGGATCTGCGAATTCGGTGGTTTCGAGTGCCTCAAGGCACCCAACATGGTAAGCTTCTCTTATTACAGCCTTTTTTGGTAACATGGATGTCATGGAAGGGTTTATGTATTTATATTGTCATTGATATTGAAACTTATTGTGCATCTTGCGATTGATACTTGCTGCAAAGACCAAATAGTATACCAAGACGCGCTGACTAGTCCCTTTACTTTGAATTCTTCCGTAATACATTTAGATCCGTCCACCAGGTGGTAGAACCTGCTTCCTTGATGATTAAAGCCAGACTCGCCCAACGTTTATCCGTAGCCAGAATACAACACGATAGAGATTATTTTGTTGAGATGAACTGATTACTCAACAGCCGCGTCCATTCCACTCACAGAGGGCGCTTGAAACCGAATGAATGAACTCCCCCTCCCTCCCGCCTGAGGGTCTTGACTCATTTCATTGGTGTCGTTATAGGCCGCGTAGCTAGTATATCGCACCGCCAGTTCCATCTGTTGTTGTATGTAAACAATGGCTTAGTAGTGTAAATGCAACCAAATAAATGGGTAGAAAACTCGACGCCAGCTGCTTTCGGTGGTATAGAAGTGGCCGTCATCTTCAAGGATAGCGCTTCTCTCGGGCACTTATTGTACCTGCTCGTACTGGTAACCGACGCTTCGCTGTCGGTTAAAGTGAACGGTTTCATAAAATATTGCTAATGGGTACACCTTAATCTCTGCGTTGTGTTCCGTCCTTCCCTCTTGTCGTGCTCCTTCCTTGCCCTCCGTTTCCCCGTCCTTGCTTCTCATCGTGTTCCTACTTTGCCACTTGTCTCTTGTCCTTGCCTCTGGTCGTATCCCGTTCTTACTTCTCGTCGTGCCCCGTTCTGGCCGCTCGACGGGCCCGTTGTGACCACTCGTGCCTCGTTCTGACCACTCGTCGTGACCTATTCGGACCACTCATCGTGCTCCGTTTTGACAACTCGTCGTGCTCCGTTTTGATCACTCGTCGTGCTCCGTTTTGACCACTCGTCGTGCTCCGTTTTGACCACTCGTCGTGCTCCGTTTTGACCACTCGTCGTGCTCCGTTTTGACCACTCGTCGTGCCCCGTTCTGACCACTCGTCATGCCCCGTTCTGACCACTCGTCATGCCCCGTTCTGACCACTCATCGTGCCCCGTTCTGACCACTCATCGTGCTCCGTTCTGACCACTCTTCGTGCCCCGTTCTGACCACTCTTCGTGCCCCGTTCTGACCACTCTTCGTGCCCCGTTCTAACCACTCTTCGTGCCCCGTTCTAACCACTCTTCGTGCCCCGTTCTAACCACTCTTCGTGCCCCGTTCTGACCACTCTTTGTGCCCCGTTCTGACCACTCTTTGTGCCCCGTTCTGACCACTCTTTGTGCCCCGTTCTGACCAC
>SDVV010024081.1:0-12645 GCA_016164225.1 Gammarus roeselii
CGTATGGTCCGTGCACGCGCAGCGAGCACAGACTGAAGAAAAAATACCCACCACCAACATGAACTCCCGCACAAATACTCCAGCGTTATAATATTGTGAATCATGAACAAGAAAGAGCAGGTTCGTCATGGGCAGAAAAACTGCTTAGATTATCGATTTCGCACTGATTGTTCAAGGGGATAGGGCGGGGGGAGGGGGGGGCATTGGTATCTTGGGTCGCAAAAGAGCCCAATGAATCCTGGAGGGTGACCCATTTCCCCCGGGTCTTCCCGAGCTCCCCGAGTCCCCCGATACCCCTTGCCTCAGCTCATCTCGGTTTGCCTCGAATCATTTCGGCCAGTTTCGGCTCGTCGCGACCAACTCGACTTGCCTCAACATGTTTCGACTGATCTCGACGCACCTCTACCAGCCTCGACGTGACCCTCGCCCCTCGCCCCCTGCGCCAGCAATCCGCGGACTGCAATGGTTAATTGTTCTACTCATGCATCTCAAACATTTTTCTGTGTATGGGTTTTCCAGCGCTGCAAGGGGGGAGCAGAGGTTTCAGGATTCAGAGGGGCCTCTATATGGTCCCGCAGTTTCTCAAAAGGCTCCCAAAGGGTCTCAAGGGTGTCCCAAAGAGCCCCAGAAAGATCCAAGTGGACCACCCCAAATCCACCTGGTCTCCCAAGTTCCTCGGGTTCCCGAAACCCCGGGTCCCCGAGTCCCGCGGATCCCACGAGTACCTCCTCTCCCTGGGTCACCTTGTCTCCACCAACCTCGATGCATATAATAAAAATAACCAATGCAAAATTTATCACCATGAAAAAAGGGCAGAGAAAGATAATGGAGCCCAGACAAGAAGAAATACTAAAATACTAAAATAAAGTGTTAATGATCAATAAAATGAATAATCATCCATCTACCCCAAAAAGACTCAGACGAAACGAATCCTCGACTCCAACCACGCAGAACTCAGAACTCCAAGCGCACAGATAGTATCGCCGAAATTGGTACAAGGTCTATGGCTTCACAGATTAGATCAACTTCAACCTCAACGCGTCACAGGGCTTATAGCTAAGAAGTCCAGGTCAACCCCAGAAACTACATATGGTCCGTGCAAGTGCGAGCGAGCACAGACTAAAGAAAAAACACATTTTCACAAAATCACAAACAGAAACTCCCGCACAAATTCACTAGCACTATATATTATACATGACAAAATTGTGGATCGTGAAGAAAGTGGGGGCAGGATGGTCACGGCCAGAAAAACGGCTCGGATTATTGACTTCGCACTCATTGTTCAAGGGGATAGGGTGGGGGAGCAGAGGTCCCTCCAATAGAGCCCGACGAATCCCTAACAGGGCACAGATAAATAAGAGAGCCCACAAAATAAAAAATACTATAATAAAGTGTTAATGATCTATAAAATGAATAATCATCCATCCACCCCAATTGGGATTCAGAGGATGCAATCGCATGTCAGCTCATTGAACCAAAGTTGGAGTTGGAAGAGGACGGCTTACGTTTACAGGACGAGTTTTGATTGAAAGTATTGCATCTCAAGCCAAAGTTTAGTGATTTAGTCAATCTAATTTGTTATAGGAGCAAAGTTTCCGTTTGTATTTTTTCAATAGAAGTTTTAGCGATTGTAATTTAAGTAAATACACTTCATTATATTTTCTTTAGATTGATAAATTAATTCAATTTGAGACGAAATGACGGCTTTGAAATGATAACATCGAATTCATTAATAGTAACTTCAATGGCAAGCTGATACACACGAGGTATTCAACATTAAGGGTGACTTTAAGAACAGTTTGCTATCACGAAGATCAGTTTATTAGATCGTTGAATGTTATTTGGCTATGTAACAATTCTCAATTTCACTTCGTCAAATAAATATTGACCATCATTTGAAGATGCTGAGTAGCTAAGCGTGTTGCTGCATCTACCATCGACTGAATGCGAAACCTCCAAGAGGGAGCCTACGAGCGTCGGCCCGGCTGTCGCGAGGTGGCCTGATCGCGGTGTCGGTGTCGAACGCCCTGGGCGGAGTCAGCAGCCCGGGCTGGACGCCGCTTCGCGAAAGTCCCTCAATCCCCCCCCCCCTCTTGTTCACGGCGCCGTCGATAGCGTCGGCGTGAACGCGGCCTCTGCGCTGCCCGGGCCCCTGGCCCGCCGACACCAGAGCCACAACAATCACACTGTTTTTTTCCCTAGGGGGAAGTGAACAACTGCCGGCGTTCCATCCCCTCCTCCTTCTCCAAGCCGGTGACATCGAACCCACCCTGGTCCCACCGCATACCCATGTCCCACTTGCGAGCGTCCTTACATACGCCGCACTGGCGCGATCCAGTGCAGATGTGGGACATGGACACACTACACAAAATATTGCTCTGGTATCCACAACAATAGAAACATACCACACGGGTGGCAATGCATTAACTGCCGTCCAACCCATAACATCAATACAGATATCAACAATAACACCATTCCCCAGCACCAACACCCCACGTCCCTCCACTTCTGGGGGCTCCTCTCCTGTGCGTTCGTCGGCCTCATTGAAGGCGGCTCCTCTGCCCGGGGCATCACCTGTTATGCCCCGGACTCCACGACCCACACCCGCCATACCACCGCCCCCACCTCCACACCCCGTGGCATCACCACCACCCCCTGCTGCACTACAGCAACCCCAACCCAATGCCAAACACCTAAATATTTAACAAATGAATACAAATGCCATTGGTGGAAAACTAGTCGACCTAAAAAACTTCTTACACAAATTTCATATCCACATTGCCCTACTCCAGGAAACAAAACTTAAACAACACTCCAAACACCAAATTTTCCTGGATACACAACACTCCGCCACGACCGTCATATCAACGACTGTGTTGGTGGACTCATTACACAAGTACATAAAAATCTCCATTTCACTAACACAATCGCCTTTACTATCGCACAACTTCCTCCTGACCACACTCTGGAACTTCAATCACTACACATTCAACTTCACATAAAAACAATACAATATATTGAACATATACATCCCTCCATCCAGTTCATGTCCACTTGACAATACGCCCCACCTAGACGTTTGACACAACCACTAAAACCTACGCCTTATGTGATTTCAACGCACACGACCTCTTCTGGTTTGCCTCGCAGAAAGGTTCATCAGCTGGATACACTTATCACACTGAACAACGCTGACACACCTACTCGCAAACCGTTCAATCCCAATACACAACCGTCTTCTTCCGACGTCTCATTCTGCTCACCCAACCTCGTGCTAAATTGTCAATGGGCGGTCCACTAGGACATGTCATCCGAGCATCTCCCAATAGTCATTAACTACCAACTTCACAACAAGATAGCAGACTGGGACAAATACACAACATCGATTGAAATCGATCTACAAGAATTTGACATCACCCAATACACATCAATTGACACAATTGTCCGCGCCTTTAATCCAGGCTTTTCGGCCAATATTAAGCGCAAAATTCAGCAGCGAAACCAGGTCCGTAATTTACCCTCCACCAACGACCGAGTCACTCAAATTCAAATCCTTACCGCAGAAATAAATGCAGATATCCGGGAGCAATAGACGAACCTAGGGCTGGACGTGCTTGCAAACACTAACCTCCGACCCTCACCATCAAAATTATGGAAATTCATTAGGAGCCTCAACAACACAAACACGAACCACCTGGACACACATGAGGCAACCCTTCCACCCAACACCCACACCATACCATCAGACCAACAACAAGCAGGCATACTCAGCAAACACTATGCAAACACTTGCCACCTACCACACCATCCAGACAACACGAGGATACTCAAACAGTTACACAGATTACACACTGATCCAAACATGGAAACTCCCTTCACACCAGCCATGACAATAGCCGCCATCCGCCAGACCAAAAATCCTCAGCAGCGGGCCCAGACGGCATATCATACATTCACTTTAAATATCTAAGGCCACACGCCATAGCGGCCCTCACAGACATCATTAACTTTTCTATACTACACAATACAAAACCAAACATCTGGAAACAAGCTAAACTCATTCCCATCCTGAAACCCAACAAAATTCCGACAGATCCAGCCTCATACAAACCCATTTCCTTCCTCCCAAAACCCTCGAAAATCTTAGGGACACTGGTTCTAAGCAAAATAATGCACACATCCCACTCTGCCCTACGCAACACGGTTTCAGGGCTGAGCACACCACCACCACGCTCCTCACAGATCTCACCCAGAAGATCCATGAAAGCCTGAATGAAGAGAAGCCAGCTAAACAAACCCTGTATTGCGCTATCGACATAAGTAAGGCCTTCGACACAGTTCCAAGACACTTCCTCATAAACAAAATACTGAACACACAGATACATTCAAACTACAAGAAATGGATTGCTAATTTCCTCTTAGGTAGACAAGCACACACTGTCTATAATAACAAGCCATCCCGTACCCGCCACTTCCCCAATGGTGTCCAACAGGTCTCCGTCCTTTCCCCCTCCCTCTTTAACGCCTTCATGCACGACCTGCCCAATCAAACAGAACCCAACACCTATTTCAGCTAATACGCGGACGACCTCACAACAATCACCTTACACCACAAACACGAAATCGCAGCTGCACACCTCCAGCATTATCTAAACTCCCTTGAAGTCTGGCTGCTGGACAACAGCATGAAGGTGTCCGCAAGCAAGTCCTCTCTCATACTGTTGACTCCGGATAACAGTGAACACAACACGCCCATTCCCCACAGCCCACTACAACCATCCTTGGAGTAACTTATGACACGGGAATGACATTTAAACCTCACGTAGCCAACATTGGCACCAAAGCCAGACCTAGACTGAACGTGTCTCGGGTACTCACTACAGCCTCCTGCGGTCACTCCAAGGAATCAATTACAACACTAAACAAACAATTCATCAGGCCCGTTATCTCCTATGCAATCACCGCTTGGTCCTCGGACCTTGCACCCACACATGTTAACTCCCTGCAAAGGATACAGAACACGGTCTTGCGCATCGCAATGGGCTGCACATAGACAACTTCCATTCCGCACTTGTATGAACAAAACAAAGGTCCTCCCTCTCAAGCATCATCTTGATATGAGAGAGACCCAATTCTTTTCAATAAGAACTCAGACCTGGCCCACCTCTGAAAAAACTTACTTAACCCTCGTCCAACCAGCCGACACCTTCATAACACACCGGCAACACACTTCGGTTCCCTGTATGCGACCATTCCTGAACTACAGGACTTCACAGCTGTTGCATAAGATGAACACAGGGTCAACACGATCTTGCAGAGCCACTCGCCTGAGGGGGACGTGGAGGAGTTGGGGGTGCCCAGGGGTGACAGGGTTCACTTGTCGAAGCTGCGGTGCGGGCACCACACAGCCCCACAGTCATACCAGCATAAACTGGGAAGTGTCCCATCCGATCTCTGCTTGCGGTGCCGGGGTTCACCTGATTCGGTCGAGCACGTCATGACGTCGTACTAACCCATCGCACATGGCAGTCTCCACCATAACATCGCGTCAGTGCGTGATCTACGGGAGCTCCCTCGCGACAGCATCAACTACCTACGGGGTGCAGGCCTAATATATGGCCTGTTACCAGCAGTAGTACTCCCGACACACACAAACACACACACACGTCGGTGGGTTCCCGGGCCTTGGGCTTTGAGCTGGCCATGGCTCCTCCATCGCAGGGAGAGTTGGGGTTGAGCAACAACAACAACTGGATGCGAACCACTCCATTGATGCTGAGTAGCTGGGTATGTTGCTGCATCTACCATCGACTGGATGCAAACCACTCCATTGATGCTGAGTAGCTGGACACATTACTGCATCTACCCTCGACCGGATGCGAATCACTCCATTGATGCCGAGTTACTGGGCCCGTTGCTGCGTCTACCATCGACTGGATGCGAACCAGTCCATTGATGAAGAGTAGCTGAGCATGTTGCTGCATCTACCATCGACTGGATGCGACCCACTCCATTGATGCTGAGTAGCTGGGCATGTTGCTGCATCTACTATAGACTGGATGCGAACCACTCCATTGATGCCGAGTAGCTGGGCCTGTTGCTGCATTTACCACAACCGGATGCGAAAAGTAACAACAAGATCAAGTTTGTAACAAATGGAATCTGCTATATCTATAATATTCGCGTCAAACATTGTACCAGGATGTAAGAAGATATATAAAACACTAAAAAATATACAACATCTAACTAAATTATACCTGAAATAATGTTCTACATTGCAGATACAAACGTAATGTATCCTAATATTCCTATAACTGTATTTAATACCCAATACCTTGCATCGAAGATTGAAACTGTACAGAGAATATATAAAACTGAATGAAAACATACTAAAACGGTCAAGTTATAATAAAATAAGATGAATGATGCAATAATAGATCAAATTATGCCTGAACGGTACTGTTCTACATGGACGATGCAAACCAAAAATATCCTAAAAAATCCTATAAATATATGCGATAACTATTCAAAATTCCCAAAACAATAGAAATCCAACATTAATCAATTGATCGTTACTAAGTATACATAACACAATATAATAACATACAATAAATCCGTATCGTTCAGCTTCTCTCGTTATTGGAACACCGCGTCAATGGAACATCGATATATCTGGTTCAAACCTGGATAATGTGTTATGGAGTATACAGGTTCTCGTAACGAACCAGCTGCATCAACCCTAAATACAAACATCAACCCGCCACCTACCAAATTTTTGTACCTTACTATTGCTATATATATTATATCCTTATGAAATAACGACTGGAAAATACACAGAACATTGCCTAAATTCAATATCAGGCTGGTACCAAGCAGAGCCGAACGCACACTTAGGCTGCAAATCGAGGTAAAAAAAAATACTTACTACACAATTCCTATGAACAAAATATAATGCTAAACGAACAAAACATACAAAATATGCCAATCCAACCACTAAGAACCTCACCAACCAACCTCCAAATGAGTCAATAATACCCCAACTAGATGGGACAAACATATATGTACAGAGAAATATATATAGAATTATAATCCAGACATAAAAATTAAACGAAACATACGCTCAAAACATAAAAATAATGATAAATCAGTTATAGAAAAAATACTATTCAAATAACAGATAAGAGAAATCTCACCTGATTTGCCAGAGCGCATCCAACTTTTTTCCCAAGGGATTCCTACACCCCACCCCTACAGAAATGTGTTATAACAATATTCCTACCAGAACCGAATAAATATATATATCGAGCAACAGTTAGAGACCAATTATACCCCAACTAGATAAGAATACAATTATATATGTACAAAAAAATATATAGAATTATAATCCAGACAAATAATAAATAACAAAACTTACACTCAAACATAGAAATAATGACAAATCAGTCAAGGAAAAAACACAATTCAAATAGCAGATAGGAGCAATCTCCTCTAATTTTTCAGGAGCGCGGTCAATTTTTTGCCTAGGGGATTCGTACACTCCCACCTCTCCAGGAATGTGTTATAACAATATTCCTACCAGAACCGAATAAATATAAAATTAATAACATAAAAGCTTCAATAATACCCCAATACAGCTATCTAAAGAAGAAAAAACATACATAAATACCATAAAAAATAATAATTAATACAAACTAAAATGTTCAAAACATAAACCCTCCCAATGGATATTCGAAAGCGTGGTACGGTAAACATTGGAGAACCGCAAGAGTCGATCCTTGGACCTTTGCTCTTCCTTATCTACATCTATGACATTGTAAACACTAGCGATAGGCTGTTATTTGTCCGTTTGAAGAGGATACTGCTGTTTTTTTAATCGAAAAGAAATCTTAACGGTACTATTGCCACTATGTATAATCCATTGGTTCACATATCGAACTTGTTGACATCGAATAAGTTGACGGTAAATGTTAACAAGACAATGAGCATGATACTATCCAGGAGAAAGATGCCCATTCCGATTGCACAGGTTGAATCGACAGGTCGGACCATTGTAAATGCATCACAAACAAAGTTTATCGGCGCGTTAGTCGACGAGAGACTAAAAAATCAGTTTTTTGACTGCCGGGAAATGATCCAAATCAATGGAAAATTTTCCTAGTGTCAAATAACTAACTTCCGCTGCAGTGCCTTTTTACAAAGCTTTGAATATATTCATCACGAGGAATAACCAATTACGCACAATCTTCGTAACAATACGGATTGGCAAATTCAACATAATTGGTAAATTATTTTGAAAATACTTAGCTGCCGTATAGTGACATTTAAAAATAAAATAGAGTTATATTGTTTGAACTTATAAGTGAAGAAATTCTCGAATAGTTAATCACTTATTATAGGCAATTTTTCTAGTAAATTATTTGTTGTTTATCGGTGTCATTATAAGACTATATCCTAGGCATTTGTTTTCTGTTCCCATATTCACATTTCTGTTATCTCTTACATGGAGGAGCTTGTAAAATTATCAGACCCATTTTGATGCTTAATTCTAGTGTTATTGATACTTGGCAGCAGTAGCATGTCAATGGTAAGTAGTCTCAAAGTATTGTGGCTTAGTGAAATGTACTATTCGAGCTCCTATTGGCCATTCAATTTCTTTATTGCCAGCTCTAACAGTAAATTTTCATGACCAGGTTCATGTCAGTGGACTTTGATTAAATATAATTTCTAAAAAATCAATAGTCCAATAGGACATTTTCTTTTTTCTTGACATATTGAACAATGGAGAACAGAGAATGTCCCAATAATGTCCACTGATTTGGGGGGGGGGGAGGGTTGAGGTAAATTAGGTCACTATTCTTAGTTATTAGTCAACATCATGTATATCTAAGTAGCAAATGTTGTCTTCAGAATGGCTCACGCTGATCAAGACTTGGTACCTGCCATTTGTGTATTCTGTTATTTATGTAATATGACAATATAACTATTTTTAAATGAAATGTGCATCCATAAATTCTGAAATTCTTAAATCCACATTGTGTAAATTGTATACTCGTTGTTAGTTACTGATGAACTATTCACGAACTTGATTTCGACGAAAAACATACTCATTTCCTAATTTATATAGACTTTTAAAAAAGAAAATCAACATTTGCATCCTGCTGTAATTGTATCCGTCGGAGATCACTTCGATCAACCGTCTCATTGTGACTGTACCCGAAAGCGTGGCTCCCTTGTGTGTTCCTCCCCTGGACTTGGGATGGAGTGGGGCGCGATGGGGGTCTAGGGATGTTCTAGTATACATCTAATGGCCAACTTATGACTCGTTGTTTGCAGGTTCATCTTCAGTATCCTTGGCGTGTAAACCAACTCCTGTTTCAGCCCGATCAGCTGTTCAAAAACCGTCCCAAGTCGGTGAAAGAGGATGAGAGAGAGCCAAAGTGGATCCACCGCTGTCCAGGGTCCTGGGGTGGGTGCCGCCTAGGTGTGTGATGCGACCTGGAAGTGGGGACCTGTGTTTTGACATGGCTCTGCATTTGCCAAGCCCAGAGGAAACCCAGAGGAAGCCCAGAGGGATTTTATTGGTAACGAAGCCCAGAAGGTGGAGACGCCCAACGAGTTGGTGTGTTCCTTCGAAGCCCAGAGGTGGAGCCCCTGGAGCCTGGTCCCAGAGAGGAAGCCTTTGATTTTATCTTATCCCAGAGGCCAAAATCCAGAGGTCAAAATCAGTGGTTGGCAGGAGCAGGGTTCGCGTTGGTTTGGCAGGCTCCACGGCCTTGTATCTTAGACAGCTCGAGTTGGCATTCGCCATCGCTTACACACCTATTGCATAGACATGCTTATTGACGTCCAGTAGCTTCCCATAGATTTGGAGAGTGGTTATGCTGGTCTGACACAGAGTACCGAATTTGCCCGTCATAAGATTCCCCTTGCCGAGCCACGAACTTTCAGCATGCAGTACCAGAGCAGGCACTGTAGTCTGGGACACCATCAACACGTAGGAGTACATACAAGTTTTTGTGTTTTTATCTTTTTCACGGTTCAGACTAGCCTTTAGTAGACATTTTTTATGGAATCCATGGCCAAACGAGGCCGAAGGCAGCATGACGCGCGTACAGCCCAGATTAAAATGAAGGCTTGTTTATTGTAGGGATATGATCGGCTGACGATAGGCAGAATAAGACTCGGCCTAAGCATCTACAACTGCGTGCCCTTGAGCCTAAGCTCGTTCCGCTTCTCTTCCATCAGAAGGACAACGGAGGTCTCTCGCCATTCTATATCTTTATGTTTGTTCAAGAAAGCCAATTGGTATCAGACCCCTGGCAGCGGATCCCATAAAAGGCCACATAAAAAGTTTCCGTGGCTCCACCAAACTTAAGTAATTCGACAATACGGCCTAACTTTCCCCCTAAAAAGGTATATAAAGTCAAGATAAGGTTGCAATCAACTAAAACCCAGCAGGAATAAAGCAATCAGACGTGCGTGACGAGGGTAGGAAAGCTCGCAGATAAATGCTCGTATGCGATGCTCGTCTCTCTGGCGACATGAACGCATCAGGATACTGCCCCTGATAAGGGGAGTCAGTGTCAGCACACTGCGAAGCCTAGCAGTGATGCGGTGCCCTAGAGTGCGACGGTGCCCCGCAGTGATGAGGTGCGCTGCTGACGTGCTGACGGTGCCCCGCAGTGATGTGGTGCGCTGCTGACGTGCTGACGGTGCCCCGCAGTGATGTGGTGCGCTGCTGACGTGCTGACGGTGCCCCGCAGTGATGTGGTGCGCTGCTGACGTGCTGACGGTGCACAGAACTGGCTATAATGTAACCAAACACAGTGTCAAAGTAATTTGTCCAACTCCAGGGAGATTGACTCCACCAAAGTGATGACCCTTGTACCTAGTTACTGTAACAAGCTCAGCTGGGGCGGTGTATGATGGCACCAGCCATGGCGGTGAGAGGATGGCGCCAGCCATGACGGTGAGAGGATGGCGCCAGGCATTGCGGTGCAGTGATGACGCCAGCCATGACGGTGCGATGGTGGCGTAAGTCATGACGGTGCGCGAATGGCGTAAGGCATGACGGGGCATGGCGGTGCGAGAATGACCCAAGGCATGGCGGTGCGAGGATGGCGCCAGGCATGGCGGTGCGAGGATCGCGCCAGGCATGGCGGTGCGAGGATGGCCCAAGACATGGTGCTACGAGGATGGCGCCAGCTATGGCGGTGCGAGAACGGCCCAAGGCATAGCAGTGCGAGGACGTCGCCAGGCATGGCAGTGCTAGGACGGCAAAAGGCATGAGATGCAAAGATGGCGCAAAGTATGGCGGTGCAAGGATGGCGCCAGGCATGGCGATGCAAGATTGGCTCAAGGCATGGCGGTGCGAGGAGGGCGTAAGGTATGGCGGTTCGAGTATGGCGCCAGGCGTGGCGGTGCAAGGATGTCGCCAGGCATGGCGATGCAAGGAGGACGCTAGGAGTGCGGGGATGGCGCATGGCATTGCAGTGCGAGGATGGCGCAAGGCATTACAGTGCGAGGATGGCGCGGCATGGCGGTGCGAGGATGACGCCGCAATGCATGGCAGTGCAAGGAATGCGCAAGGCATGGCAGTGCGAGGATGGCGCCCTGATGACGGGCACTGGAACACTCTAAAGTGCCTGAAATGAGGCTGCAAACATTCAAACGAATAAAATATTTTTTTAGTCGGCTTGAAGAGGAGGCACGAGGCGATGACGAATCCGAAAAGGCCAATGATCGAAGGCCAAAATATAAATCCTTAAGAACTAATCCAGTGCAGTTGTGAAATCGCTGTAAAACTCTATTGTGATGGCAAAATTCCTCACTCCACAAACTGACTGAGCTAGAGAACACCGAAAATTTGACCACGTTTAGTTTAGTTTCGACCATGGAGTTATACCGACAACACCGCAACTGCGTAACAGTGGGATGACTATTGGCTTCAGTAACCACCGTAAACAAGAAAACGCCCGCAATCTAAGACAACACCCGCAATCTAAGACAACACCCGGTATCCAAGACAACACCCGGTATCCATAACATCACCCGGTATCTATTTTAGCACCCGGTATCATGCAAAAACACGGCATCTAAGGTGACACCCGGTATCTGAGCGTCAGTCGGGGTCATTTTTTTGGTTTAGCGAAATATTTTAACATTTCTAGAGATTGAACATTGCATAAACTGACAAGGAATTGGGTTAAATCAGGGCCTATTTACATTGCGTTAGGTGCCTGCGGTAAACTGCAAATCAGCAAAATATACATATGGTTTAGTAAACCAATTACTAATCATTTGCACACCATTGAAGCACCACTCCAATCCTTTTACAAGAGCCCTATGGAATTAATGAAACACAATAGGTCGACCAGCGCTGCCAAAAAGTGCACTACGAGGTTCCCGAATCGCAGAACAGACGTCGGCAGGCGTGGGCGGAGGGAGTGTATGGTGAAATAAACCATTTGCTAGTAATTGACAGATCCATTAGTGCTTCGAGCGGGCCGGAAAACATTGCGACTGCAGACTAATTGTTAGCTGCTGCGGCTGCTTGTTTTCTATGCAACGTAAGGCTAGTCGAGGGGAGGCGAGGGGAGGCAAGGGGAGACGTGGGGGGAGGTGAGGGGAGGCGAGGGGGGGTGC
>SDVV010024082.1:0-12645 GCA_016164225.1 Gammarus roeselii
GACGCGGCGGGGGTAAACCAGTGAAAACTGTGGGCCCTGCTGCTGACGACGGTTCCTCGGTACATTCGGGACCCAGAGTGTAAGTTGAGGGGCTACCGGCCGGACCCTTTAGCACAAAAGGGCTAAGTTGTGTGAATGTGAGCGTGTGAGGGTGTGAGGTGCGCCTTGCCGTCGGCCACCCCCCTTTCTGGGGGATGCGGCCTAGTGTCTGTATCTGTGTATTGAGTGTGTAATTACTAGCTATATCCTACTCGAGATACTACATCGTTATCATAGGAGTTATCGATACGGGTATAATTAGGATTATATTGCCACTACCTGATCGTTCACCCGCTCTCATACTGGTGGGCATTAGGTATGGATTACGGACTTCACATTTGGTCGGTCAAAACTCGAGCCCCGCATATTATTTTGGCCGTTATGAGCAAACAAGGTTCACTGCCGTCGGTACTATGCAAATATTTGTATTTGCCTATACATTGAGAGTATTTGGGCGCTTAAACTCGAGGCCCGCATATTATTTTGCCGCTAGGAGCTACTTTATTTGCTTTGAGCAATACACGTATTTGCCTATAATTACAGTCATTCCTTCATTTATCCAAATCAGTTATCATTCCTTACACGGCAAGCGCTTCTTTGAAACCACTCGGTTTAAGATGCAGCCGATCCATCCAATTTCTGTGCTCCTCTGGCTTATGCCAGCTTGTGCTACATGTTATTACTATGGTTCTTACGAATGGAAGAGAATGTAACATTTGTTAGCTCGATTCTCTCGATAACAAGCTATTTTTCTGTAATGTAGTAAGAGCCATAGGGGGCCTCCTCCTCCCCCTACTATCTGGAAGAAACAACGGTTACCACAAGACTTTCTTTTACATCACAGTCCAGAAAATCTGTACCTTCTGCTTCCCTCAAGCCCCACGCTGGCAGTCCCCTTCGTTTTTCTGACAGGAAGCCGTTTTTTCACCAGCCCTCCTGAATGACGAGGTATAGCAGCCTCACTTATATATGGCGGGAGAGTGTTCAGATCGTCGATAAAGTCGTAAGACATAGAAACGCCGATTTCGGCGGAAAAGGCGAACACATGAATAATCAAGAAAATTCAAAGAAAACATTTTTATTTCATTTGCCGAAGAATGTTCAAACATAAAAATGTTGAAAACGGTCGAAAACTACTTTCTACCAATGTTATCAAGATTCTCTCAAAAATAGTCTCTGTTATTTTTCCTCATCAAGATTCATTCGAATAAAAGCACAAGGGCATGCTAACGCTATGGCTTTTACTACATAACAGAGACATAGCTTTTTATCGATAGAATCGAGTTGACAAAAGTTATAATTACTTGATGTAGCACTGGTTGCTGGTTTGACTTTCAGCGCCAGAATGACGCTGCCTCCCGCGCACTAGAAAGCATTGTCACTCTAATTTGATTCTTGCCTCCAGCGACGCTTGCTGCTGCAGAATGATGTCTCAATGACGTTAAAGTTTCTGTCCAGGCAACATTGAACCTTTTATAAGAGAGTCTCAAATCACCTCAATTTCTCAAGAAATATCTTTTCAAATATTTTCAATCGTTAATTCCTTCTTTGCAAACAAAAATCGCTTTTCAAATGAACCATAACGCATTTTGATAACCATGCCATGAGCCAGTAATGCCATCTGGCATTGATTGTATTAGAACGGTCAGCCTTGCGCAAAGAGGAATCCCACTGAGCGACCTTTTTGCAGTTGAAGAACTGAGTATATTTCTCGATTTCAGTGACGGAAGATAAAAAGAAGGCATTGGGAATTAGAAGTCAAACGTTGAAGTACATAAATCTCCATAATTACTGAGTTTAAAATTTGATGAAAGTAGTAAAACCAAAATGGCAGTAAATCAGTTTGAAATTATAAAATAAAGCCTGGAGTCTAATCAGATTCTCTGAGCTTATCTTTAAAAAATATTAATTCTGCGACTAAAACTTTACCCTAGTATCATCCGTACCAAACGTTTTGAATTTCGAGAACTTCTGAAATATAATCTTTATTGCGTATTTTTATCATCGTGATGCATCAAACCTTTCTGTACTTTCTTCTCCCTTCCAGAGAGGAGACAGACCGCATGATGGAAGACGACCCTCGCATTGTCCTCAGTCCTCTCAAGAGCCACGACGAGTGCTGAAGACGGAGGACACTCCTCCTCAAGCTAGCTAGTGCTCATCTCAACAAAATGCTGTATGGGTCACGGCAGAGTTGAAGAGGCGGTATCCGCAGCAGAAGGTTCTACACCTCCTCCTCACCTTGCTTACGTCATAGATGGAGAAGATAGCATCAGATATAGGATTTAAAACACTCATGCTGACGTCATATGCGCAGTGGGAACGTTGAATTCCTTCTAATTTGTGCGCTACTATATTGCGGCAAGGGCATCCATTCTAACTCTTCTATCCTAATCACGTGGTTTTTAATATATCTCTTGAAACTGAATTCTAACATTTTGCTCTATTTCCGTGCTTCAATGTTGTCTCATGTGGAACAAAGTTAGCTATTCGAAAATGCCTTCGAGGATATTCATATATGGGTCTACATCCAGCTGACGTAGCTATTGTGCTTCGAAAATGTTATTTGTTCCAATTCCTACACCGCTCTGGATAGTGATATCATACTGTCTCCTCAATATCACATCTCCACATAATTAATAAGGCATTGCTCCGCACAGACGACATAAGAAGGGTCTACCTGTCATAGAATCTCGTCCCAAAAATTGTTCTTGCGTTTCTACTCTGCTGTTATGAACTCTCAATCTGGGAATTATTTCATCACTGTTGTGCAATCAACTTTGAATTCTTTTCAGATACGTGCGCCCTGGTTCAATAGCGCAGGACACGAAAATTTGTGTACTAACAACAAGGATTCGGAACAACTCTTCACGGTGTCCATTGATTAGTGCTTTTGGGAGATGTGAGCGGTGAAGGAAAATCTGTTCTCCCTTCCTTGAAATGTTTCCCACAAAACTATACTACACGGGCTAATGGTATCATGTTTACACTTAATTGTAAAGATGCACCACCTCCTGCAACGTCCTATTCAAAGTGTATTGATATAATTTGCATCGCGTGCTGCTGTTCCTCACGGTTTAACTACGTAATGACGTCACTGCCTGACAGCGACATCATGGTCCCTGTAGTGATCTTCAGTCACAGTGCATGCACTGGCATCGCTGGCAGCCTTAACATCATGGTCCTAGTATTGACCTTCAGTCACACTGCATGCATTGTCATCGCTGCAGGCTGTAACATCATGATCCATGTAGTGACCTCCAGACACACCCTGCATGCACTGTCATCCCTGCAAGGCTGTAACATCATAAGTCCCAAATCCGCGACGGTTTTCACGTAATACCGACGATGGCTACTGTCCAAGCGAGTTTTCTCTGGTCTCAGTAGCTGGTTAGCATGACTTTTCTACTACCTAAAACAAGAGGCACATGCCTCGCTGACCCTTCGAATTTTTTTATGTTGAGAGGATTTATACTGATGTATTTTATTTAAGGTAATGATGCATTTCTGCTTTCTCTACGTCTTTTACATGTAAACTGCAATCAAAGTGGAATCGTAATTTACAACAAAAAAAATGCGGTGTCTCGATTTTGTATCTGTCTCTAGTGATAGTTGAGACCTGGGTACCTATGAGTATGATATGTAGCTGCACAGTGAGCAACTCTATATCTACCACTAGTGAGTTGAAATCTTGGTGGCTACCTATGATGTGTAATACGTTGTTGCATAGCTAACTACTTGGTATCTCCCTCCAAGGATAGTTGAGACCTTGATACCTATGGCGTGCAATATGTAGCTACTTTGTATCTACCACTAGTGATAGTTGAGTCCTTGGTACCTATGATAGTGTGTAATATGTGTAATAGTTGACTGAGCGTTTTAAAATATCAAATTTTACATTGCATACGGTACTACGTTGTAAAGTTTTATTATATGTATTGATTGACATAGTCACTACGGGCGCAGTATTCCACCTAAGTTGAGTTGCGACGCGCCTACGCGTTTTACTTGTCTGTTGGAGCGTGCCTGTTTAAAGCTTTATATATCTATAGCCTATTGTAAGTAGCCTCAGTGTGAGTGAATAGCTTAAGAGAAACACGATGGCAAACACTTTTCTATAGATACTTAGTACTAACCCTCTTGTATTGTACTAATTGGTTGTTCTTCGTCGATCCTTTTATTGAATCTCTAGTTATCTACTTTTTGTGTACCTCGTTGGGATTGCCTTTCGTACAGTTGGATACAAACGGATACAGTTAATACTCTGGCTAACGAAGTATCCATGTAATGACCCACCCTCATGTATGTGGACGGCTTTATTGTGCCAGTGCAAAGGAGTGTAGTTTGTTTTGCTGTTATTGTAGGTAATTATTTGAAGTACCATCTCGTTGTTAGAGTAGTTTACTTGAAAATGTCTCTAAATTCTCAAGTAAGGCACATCACATGGCTTAACCAGACGAACCTACGTACGGTTACATCACATGGCTAAACCAGACGAACCTACGTACGGCTACATCACATGGCTAAACCAGACGAACCTACGTACGGCTACAACACATAGCCAAACAAGACGAACCTAAGTAAGGCTGCGACACAAGCAAACAAGACGAACTTTAGTACTACAACACATAACTAAACAAGATGAACCTCAGTAAGGCGACAACACATAGCAAGATTAGACGAACTTAAGTAAAGCTACAACACATACCTGAACTAGACGAACCTAAGTAATGCTACAACACACAACTAAACAAGACGAACCTAAGTAATGCTACAACACATAACTGAACGAGACGAACCTAAGTATGGCTACAACACATAACCAAACAAGAAGAACGTAAGTAAAGCTACAACGCATACCCAAACAAGACGAACCTAAGTAAAGCTACGAAACTTAATTGTACAAGACGAACCTAAGTGAAGCTCCAGCACATAACTAAACAAGACGAACCTAAGCGAAGCTACAAGACGAACCTACGAATGCTACAACACACAACTAAACAAGACGAACCTAAGTAATGCTACAACACATAACTGAACAAGACGAACCTAAGTATGGCTACAACACATAACCAAACAAGAAGAACGTAAGTAAAGCCACAGCGCATACCCAAAGAAGACGAACCTAAGTAAAGCTACGTAACTTAATTGTACAAGACGAACCTAAGTGAAGCTCCAGCACATAACTAAACAAGACGAACCTAAGCGAAGCTACAAGACGAACCTACGAACCTAAGTAAGGCTACAACACATAGCTGAACATGCTGAATTATAGTTTTAGGCCTGATACCAGACTGTGATTTGTCATTACTACCAAACAGCGTGCATGCCAGCCTGCTAATGTTCAGTGATACATACTCTAATCCTGTTGAAGATAACGATTCGTTGGACTTTCTTTGGTGGTTATATCAAGGGCAAGGATTGGTGTCACAGGGGCTGTGATGTGAGTTGGGTAACTGACATCATTGTCTTTCAACTAATCTTCGTGACTCCGTCTGTAGACGGAAGGACCGGCTCTAAATGCAAGGACCCAGGTTCAATTTCCGGTGCCCGAGACATAACAAAAATTTCGTACTCTAAATCTCCTCACCATCAAGTTGAAAGTTGTAGTTAAATAGTAGTTTGTGCCTTCCCTTGAAATGTTCCATAATTTTGATAGCAAAAATTCAATTTGCTTCTTCATGTTCAAGAACCTCTTTCAACAGTAGATAACTAAGTAACCTCATTTTTATCGACGTTAGCCCTCTGTTATCACTGCCATGGTAGGACTAGATAGTCTCTGCTAGTTTGACGTTCGGTGCTATGAGGACAATGACTATCGCGCTAGAAATTCCTGGCACTCTAATCTAATCTTGTAACCCCCTCGTCGACCACGGTGTAATTGATCGTGATTGTGTGACCGAGTAGAGCTCTAGGCAGGAACCTTTCACTCTGATGCGACGACGCACAAAAGTGCCTCTTTCTCATCGGCTAGTTCTAGCAGTCATTGTCCAGCTTCGATTGTATCAACGGACGTCATATGACCCACATCAACCTTTTATCACAATCTCCTTCAGTTTCGCGTTTGTTGGTTGAAGAATGATACCAGGTGTAATCCAACTCGGCTTGTGTCTTTCGTTGGTTGAAGAATGACACCAGGTGTCAACCAGCTCTGCATGGGGCCTCTCTGATACACAGAACGAGACTTGATACAGTAGCTAACATTTACAGAGTAGCTATTTGGTGAGATTGTATTGGAAAAAGTAATTATTAAATGTTAGGTTACTGTGTTTCACCCATTTCTGTATTAGGCGAAGTGGCAGCCAAGCAGTCTCCCCTCGCTTGGTTATTTTATTTCACCTATTTCTGTATTGGGCGGAGTAGCTGCAACGCAGGCTCCCCGCTTGATTATTTTGTCATAATTTCTGTATTTGGAGATGGGCCACCCAGGTTTCCCGCTCGGTCACTTTATTTCACCCATTTCTGTATGAGACGGATTAACAGCCACGCAGGCTCCCCGCATGGTTAATTTATTTCACCCATTTCTGAATTGGGTGGAGTGGCAGCCACGCAGGCTTCCCCGCTTGGTTACTTTATTTCATATATTTCTGTATTGTGCGCAGTAGCAGCCACGCAGGCTCCTCTGTAAGGAGACCAATACTTGGAGTGTGGCTTGAGAGCCCTTCCGTCACATTAGTAACCACTGTCACTAATGAGGGCACCCGAGCACTCTTTGCTGCCGGCACTTACGGCGTCGCATGGTCTTACATCCCACTAATATAATAATAACAGTCAGTCACCATAAAACGAACAATCTGCACTGAGATCATTTTGCCATCGTCAATTGATGCACTATTGATGCCAGAAATAGAGTATGCTTTATGTTTTCAGTATACCTGCTTGAAGATTGTACGTTAAGTATGTACGTATATTCTGTTATTTCCTCTAGGCTTAGAGGAAGCAGCCATATGTTCATGCATACTTTGAAACATACAATCTCCTTGTAAAAAAAACGCTTAAAGACCTGTTTCTGGCGACTACGGTACATCATCAAGTATCTATCACAAGCACATACTTCAGTAAGATTGGGGTCGTTTTACCTCGACCGGTGATTAGTAGCAAGTTATTTCCGTTTGTTCCCTCTAACTTGGCTAACACAGTAGTTTTTTTTTTAGTGGTCTGGTCAGGTATGGTAATGATGAATATTTTATTTGCCCTAATATTTTCTCCAATAGATTATGGTTCCATTCATTTTTTGTTCGTTGTCTATCCGTTGGACAGGAGCTCACCTCTTCTAGACCTAACTGAAAGTAACTAAAGCTGTAGAAACCATTCTGCAGGTTCTGTGTATCAACATGACAATGTTAACTTGCATTCTTTTTTATTACAATATAGATCTATCTTGAGGCTGAAATGTTGAAATGCGAATTTTAATCGGATGCTATGAACAATACGTCGAGTGTAATTTGTTGTGTTGGTGTGTCCATGGTCAGAATTAGTCTTATTTTTCTAATGTGTGCATTCACAGTCCATAATAAAAAGGTTATTCTTTGTACAAAATTGGGTCCAGCCCAGAATGTATTATTCCCAGTCCAAACTGTGTTATTCCATTCCAGAATGTTATTTCATATTCATTCAAGAATTGGCTTTATTTCCGTCCATGATGTACATCAGGTAATATTAGGTATTCTTTGGCGATTGGTAAAGTTGATTGGCATTATTTTCAGCTATGCATTCATGATTCTTTCAGTGAAAATACGTTGTTTAATATTAGGTGGGGACGTTTTCACGAGGTCTGGTACCTATCTTTATTCAAGAATACATGATAGCATTGCTTTTTTATTTCCCTCCATTCTGTTGGTCTCAGAGTCATCTGTGTTACGTATTCGTATTTGTCCAGGCTTCGTCCTTTATTAGCTATATGTATATATTCATTTCACACGGGTGACTTAACTCGTGCATGTTCAGATTTTTGTGGAGAGTGTTGGGTTGTTCCCTTAGCAACACTCTAATCTGAGCAATTGTATCCAGTGTTGCATCACCCGATTATGTTTCACTTGAAGGCTGTTTGTGTGTTGTTATGCTGAGGATCGTGGCATGTCAGCATAATGGTTATGCCATTAGAATTTACCAATTTGGCGCATCACTAGTCACACTAGTAGACTCGTAACTCTAATCTAATAGTCATCCCTGACCAGTGCGAGATGCTGGACGAAACACAGTATCTAAAAGCATTTTCAGAATATTTTACCCGAACTATCTTTGCATAAATCGGTAAAATAGCTGAGGACTATATCTAGATACTGGACGTATACATGCAACAGCTATCATCGTGGCGCAACCCGTGTTTGCGAAGAAACGCTTTTTTCAAACTTTCTTCCCATCTCAACTACTGATAATTAATTTACCTTGAAGACGTGCAAATTAGGTTAGCTATGCTGTGGCTAAGACGGTGGATGTGCTCAAAAAGTTCTTACTGACGTGTTCATTGTTGCTTCCGAAGTGTCGGTAGACAAGTAACTACCAGTTACACCGGGCCGAAACAGTGAACCAATTTCCTTCACCGAACTTACGGTAAGTGCCTGCATCATAATCTCGGTCTAAGGTTATCACATATGCCCTTTTACAGTCGGTCCCTCGTCCAGAAATGATAGTTGCTTGCGTCGACCGTGGAACTAACCGTAACGCATTAGTACGTTTATACGCCTCCTGGAACGCTGTAAATTTTTTGCTATTCGTGAAATGGTTTCAAAGTCCACCACATTCCACCGTGTCTTGAGACAAGTGGGCCAAGCGCAGTCGTTCCGATTAAACTTTTATCTAGATTTTGTTTTTTAGTGATCAGTTGGAGCTTTTAAGTCGTGATTAACCAGAGCGATGGCTGCTCAAACTCTGTTGTAGGGCAATGTTTGTTCGTCTTTAGACCATCGCGCAACGACCCATCGACTATCTATAATATTTTCAAACAAAAAACTAAGCATTCCTTTCACTTTCCTTCTAACATTCCTTGTATTTCATAAAGATAATCTGTAACTTTTAGTTTACCATTTTATAGTTTTTCAAAAGATATCTCGTCTTAAAAACATGTGTTCCATAAGTTTTGTGCATGATTTACTTGTGATTTAATACAATAAAACTTATGACCTCACATATTACTTTACCCTTTCGAAAAGCTTGTACGATACAGACGGAGCGGCCTGGATAGCATGCAGGTGGAGTTGCCTAGACAGCAGGTGCAGCTGCCATGCGTGACAGGTTGAGCGTCGAGTGCAGACGGAACTGTCGGGGCAGTAGGCGGCGCTGTCTGAAAAGCAGACTGAGCAGTCAGGAGTTTCCTGGGAGCTGCTTGAACAGCAGGTGGAGCTTCCTGGACTGCTGCTGAAGTTGCCTGGACTGTAGTTGTAGCTGCATAAACAGCTGGTTGAGCTGCCTAGACAGCAGTTGAAGCTGCCTAGACGGCAGTTGGAGATATCTGAACAGCAGGTGGAGCTCCTTGGACAGCATAGTCTTACCATCTCTGCTGCGAACATCATCGGCTAATTTTTAGGATTTGAGTCTCCTTGCCCTCTTGCGCTAAAGGACTGACAATTGGTGTTATTGAACTTCTTGACGTCGATCTTCCCATTTCGTTACAGAAGCGGCCTTGGGTCTATGTGTCTCGATAATTCCAAGATTACATTTGAGATTGGGTTAAAATCTAGCTATTAATAGTTACTTTTTAAACGGCCTAATCGGTGTACGTTTTTCGTAAATTTAATTATGTCACAGCCCCACCGTTGAAACACTTTTACACTGCCACGTGTTTTACAGCAGAATGACGTGTATCATTAGATAGTCTGTGAAAGCCGACACTCGGGTCTGCCGAAGTTATTGATAATTGGTGAGAAGTACCCTCTATCAGGGGAATTTTACTCACCCCGCTAAGCATCTGTCGGCTTCACGGCCGCACGGAGTCACGGCCCAACGGGGGGTGTGAAGACCCTTCTTTCCTTTCAGACTCTCCTTTTCTTCACCCTTCACTATCTCTTATTTTCTCCCCATCCTGAGGAAAAGAGAGATTGTGAAGGGTGAGCACTGTTTCCTATTTTGATATTCGGCGCCAGAAGGAAGATGGCTCCAACGCGCTAGAAAGCCTCGTCACCCGAATCTAATCCTACCCCCCCCCCCTGACATCAAACGTCACAGCTAAGGGGAAGGGGGTGGGCTTAGCCTCGTTCCATTTTTTGATTAGAAAGGACTGTGTCACCCCTCACTTAACCTGCTCGATCAACCCATGGTGTAAACAATTGCCACAACCTTCCTACTCCCGACCTACCTTGAGATGCGGGTGAGGTTGTAACACAATGTGCACATTCATTCGAGAGCTTCTAAGCCCGTTGCATTCATGGGCATACACAACATTATTGATATATTTTTCATTTTCTGAGTAATGCTGCTAACTAAACTATTGAATTTAAACCTTGGTAGGAATAACATAGCCCATGATTCACTCCCGCTAATCCAAGCCCGTGCAGCTTCAGTCTTGTCTCACCTATAGTCCTCCAACTCAATAAACTCTAGCACACTACAGTTTGTACCTAGGTCGTTGGAGCAAACCCGCTTGCTAATTATTGACATGTAATTGCCAGTGGTCGCTAGATACCAATTTCCCAGGTTAGCTCTGGCTGCTCTGTAGCAGAGGCAACAGTACGGTTACACTGTGGTTGCTGTTCTTGAACTATTACGGAATGAATCTTTTTTTTTTTTTTGCAGTAACCGTCACTTCCCTACAAGACCACCCTACGGGGGAGACTGCATTAACTTCGCGTTGGGACTCCGGTGGAACATGGAAGCAACAACTACTACTACTACCCTACTAGCTCGAGAGCGAGTCTTAATATATAGACTTGCCTTTCATTTCCCTTTTATCCAGCGTCTGATGCATTGCCATAACTGCCAGAAACACTGGCGCACGGAGAAAAATTGTGATCGAAGGCATAGATGTTCACATTTTTTCACGACAACTATGGCAGACGCGACGATGCCGTCATGCCTATCCAAAGAACCCCGTTGCTTCTACTACAAAGAAAACCGTCATCATACAGGGCACAAAGTTTGTCCTCAGAACAAAGGACTACAGGAACTTCCAAATTTCAAGAACGCAAGGTTGGCTACGTGAGGCTGTAGCCGCTATGCATTCAACACAGATTGACCCTTCCTCATAGCACTCAATGATTAGATAAGTGTGACGAGGCTTTCTAGCGCACTGGAGTCGTCGTCCTTCTGGCACCGAATGTCAAACCAGCAAATAGTGCTGCATCATGTTAGTCTTTGTTTTTATTCTTCTTCTAATGTTCGAGTTAGGTTTACTACTGCGCAAAGTCAAAGTCCTCTACGCGGCGAACGTCTATGGTATGTACGGGTGCCACAGAAGATACAGGAGCTCCTAAGGTGCTGAGGCCATATGGTCCCAGCACTCCCCGGATGGTAGTAAGAAGGAATAACACTCCTACCCTGCTTCAGAGCCCCAAGGATCCGCAGTAGTCCATAAGGTGCCAAACTACGCGCTCCAACACCTGCTGAGGGGCAAGATGAAGAAGAGACAGAAAACGGGGATCCCATGCATGAGATCTACACTAGGTGTAGGAAATTTCACGCATGAGAACAGCACGAATGAAAAGAAGAAGGAATCGTCGCAGAAACAGGTTGCATGAAAGAAAGAGCGCAGCTTGGCTGTTATTTGCCACCCGAAAGGAGAATTGTTAGAACCAGTATGTGTATGTTTGAGTGTGCGTGTGTGTTTGTGTGCAACGACTATTAGAGTTGCTATGAAGAAGTCTGAGACAAGTTAAAGGAAATTTGAACTAAACGTAAGATGCCAATGAGGTAAATAAAGGTAAGCAAATCAGGATAGGGGAGAAAAGGAGAGATAGTGAAGGGTGAAAAAGGGCAGAGTCTGAAGGGAAATAAAGGTGCTCACCCCCCCCCCCCTCTCGGTTGGGCCGTGACTCCATGAGGCTTATGAACCTAACAGATGCCTAGGGGTGTAACACTCAATGTGAGCGGAACAAATAAATCTGCTCTCTTCGTAAGTCCAGTCACTATTTGGGGTGGATGGATGATTATTCATTTTATAGAACATTAACACTTTATTTTAGTATTTTATTATTTCTTCTTGCTTGGGCTCTATTATTTTTCTCTGCCTTTTTTCATGGTGATAAATTTTAAATTTGTTATTATTATATGTATCGAGGTTGGTTGAGACAAGGTGACCCAGAGAGGGGAGGTTTTCGTGGGACCCGCGGGACTTGGGAGACCAGGTGGATTTGGGGGGATCCACTTGGACCTTTCTGGGGCCCCTTGGGACACCCTTGAGACCCTTTAGGACCCTTTTGAGAAACTGTGGGACCCTTGAGAAGCCCCTCTGAATCCTGGAACCTCTGCTCTCCCCTCCCAGCGCTGTAAAACCCATACACAGAGAAGTGTTTGTGGGATGCATGAGTAGAACAATTAACCATTACAGTCAACGGATTGCTGGCGCAGAGGGCGAGGGTCGCGTCGAGGCTGGTCGAGGTGCGTCGAGATCAGTCGAAACATGTTGAGGCGAGTCGAGTTGGTCGCGACGAGCCGAAACTGGCCGAAATGATT
>SDVV010024083.1:0-12644 GCA_016164225.1 Gammarus roeselii
CATGATGCATGGGTTATGATGCATGGGTCATGATGCATGGGTCATGAGGCATGGGTCATGATGCATGGGTCATGATGCATGGGTCATGATGCATGATTTATGATGCATGGGTCATGAGGCTTGAGTCATGATGCATGCATGGGTTATGATGCATGAGATATGATGCATGGGTCATGATACATGGGTCATGATGCATGAGTTATGATGCATGGGTCATGAGGCTTGGGTCATGATGCATGGGTTATAATGCATGGGACATGATGCATTGGTCATGAAGCTTGGGTCATGATGCATGGGTCATGATGCAT
Organism: Gammarus roeselii; assembly: GCA_016164225.1. Classification (NCBI taxonomy): domain Eukaryota; kingdom Metazoa; phylum Arthropoda; class Malacostraca; order Amphipoda; family Gammaridae; genus Gammarus; species Gammarus roeselii. The sequence goes on from SDVV010024083.1 coordinate 309, forward strand.
GGGTCATGAGGCTTGGGTCATGCATGATACATGGGTCATGATGCATGAGTTATGATGCATGAGTCTTGATACATGGGTCACGATGTATGGGTAACAAACACAAAGCCATACGTACGATGGAATAAGCATTGTTGACTCTGGGTAAAATAATAGAAAAGGGTAATAATTGCACAGTGAATGGACTGCCATGAATCAGGTTAGGTTCTAAGCATAGCCGGGCTCAGAAAATGGGACCCACGTCACAAAGGACATGTTATGTCGTAAAGTCCTAAATATTATGACCCAATTGGCTGAATGAACTCGGTGGCACATATTGTCTCAAATATTATGACCCATGGGAGTGTCTGGACTCGTAAGACCATACAGTCTCAAGTATTGTGGCCCATGTCCCACTGTATACGGTCGCCCAAACAGCCGGGAAAAATATGGACCTCGGCACTTAGGATACGGTCATCAACACAGTCTCAAATATTATGACCCATGGAACATATCACATGATAGACAAGTACTGTATCAAATATTATAACGCATCGCACGTAATACATACGTCCTACGAGCTACATGTCACATTTTTTAGACAGTATTTTGATAGTATGTCCTACGTTCTTTGGGTCATAATATTTGCGAGAGTATTTGAATATTGTGAAACTTAAATACATGCTCGAATATTGTGACCCATAACGCCAAGAACATAATAGCCGAATACTGTTTGAACGGCCAAGATATAAAAGCCAAATACTGTATAAAATATTATGACCCATACCACGTAGTACATTATACAGATCGATCTCAAATATGATTGGTTCATACAGTATCCAATAATATTATTAACCTAAAGCACGATGGACACGTGTACGACTGTCCCCGAGGGTAGGGTCAATATCTCTGAACCGCAAGAAGCTTATGCGCCAAAGTCGATTTATCGACGAGGTTGGCCCATTAATATGCAATGCAGGGCCAATTTTGAAACATTCTCTCGTCGAGGACTAGAGAGAAGCTCAGCTGGTCGGATAGTCGTCATTGTAGTATACATACTTGGGGATATGTTGAGGGCTTTGCAATTGAGGGCCTTGCATTAATATTGTATAAAACGAAGGGATGGTGGTAATATTGGTAAATGTTTGTGGCCTGCCAGGTATAGTAATAAGTGATAGGAACACTGAACTTGTTCATTTGGATAGAACACACCTCATAAATTAAGTTACATCATTTGAATTACATCATGTAATTCAAATGACGTGAGGCAAATATTAATTGACGGTCGATTGATCGATTAGGTAAACTTGAAATTGAATTTTCCGCAACAAAAAATCAGCATATGAAAGACTTAGAAATATATTTTATGAAGGCTGTTTTTATACCTGTTTCCTCACTTTGTTTTATTTTTATTTGTCAGTATGATGCACCTGATTATCTTTTGCCAAATAAAGTGTAATCTGTAGAACATGTACTGCCTTTGCTATATATTCCTAAGACTTAGTATTGCATCCAAGTAAACAAGTAAAATTGCAAGGCGCTCATCCATATTGGTATGAGGTAATTCTTTCCAGCACATAATACACAGGGATACATGTATCTGAAGTGACAAATTAGATAGCTGTATTGTCATTGAACATCAGTTTTTCGTCATCGTCCGTCGATGAACGGGTTTCTTTGGCTACTGCACACCATGTGTTCACTGTAAGCACAGGTATTTCTTAGATATAGTGAGTGCGTTTTTGTTGGAACGTAAATATTTTTTAAATATACAATTGTTTGTTAATCATTTTGTCCATTTATCGTATATATCATAGCTAATTGAATAAACTTTAATTATTTGTAAACTTGTAACTAGCTGTTCTGCTACCTCTGTATCGAGTTTTTAAATCTATAATTAAAAAAATCTATAATATTCCCTAAATGTAATACTAACTGTTCTCAATTCTGTCCATCTAGCACTGATTTCAGGAAATTACTATTTAGTAATTTTCTAATTTGCTGTATGCATGTTTATGAGGGTGAGTGTGTGTGTTCGTTTGTGTGTGTGTGTGTGTTTAATGGTGCATGTGTGTGTGTGTTTGTGTGTGTGTGATCGTAGGTGTGTTTGTGAGTTCCTTTGCGTTTTACGAGTGATGTGTATGCGTGTGCTGTTGTTGCCTATAAAATTGAATGTTTATGTAGGGGCTTGTTGTAACATATGTAACAAATTTTGTTGTTTGAATTATTGATTTGAAAATTACTTGCAAATATCATAGTAACTGCATCTTTTTATACTTTTCAAAAGAAAAAATATTTGATGCTACTCATCATTTGAGGGAGAAAATGAGTACAATAACCAATTTTCTCAACCACAACTAAGCTGCAACATTAGCAACAAGAAAGAGAACAACATGATAGATGCATACATGGTAAACAATCTTCAGCAGTCCCCGCTACTTAGTCCCCACAGCGCCCTCTATCAACAAATTAACTCAAAAAACACATGGCGTAAATTGTGGGCGTCGGTTATAACTCTGATGTAGGTTGTTTTGGCCAGACGCTATAACTAGATACAATCTTATATTATCCTACCCAATCCATGGCAGGAAGTTTTAAACAAAATACTCTGTAATGTATCTAGATACATTATATAGCCCACCACTGGTTGCAGGTTATAACTCTATTCGCCGCCCGTCGTCTTTTTGCCTTTATAATACAAGGCCTAATCATATATCTTCGCTTTATGTATTTTTCCTGCCGTAATAATTCGGTTCCTGGTCGTAAATCTTGGTTGCGCGTGGGTATTTTTTCCGCACATAGTCATTAATTTGAACCTCACTCAGCCTCACGTGTAGAGGGGATGGGGAGGTGGTGGCGAGGTCGTGGGCTTCGTGCAACCTCTCCCTGCTTAGCTAAAATATCGTATGAGTAATATTTGCATTATTGGTATTGATATTTTAACTTCTGGAAGGCTGTATATTTCGCACATTAAGGGTTGCTCGACTACTATACTGCGAAATAATAAAATAATATCGACCCCCTACAGCATCAATAAGCGATATGAAAGAAAATAGAATGAAATGGGTGTGATGAAATCACACTTGTAAAATGTCCACAAATTAGCACCACTTCCATAATATCAACTCGGCGTGGAAGAATGTGGACACAATTTTTTTTAAATACATTATTTTTCATATGATATTTTCTTGATTCGTATTCTGAAACAGATTTGATACAGCAGTAATTGATCGGGGACATTTAAAATCATCTCTAAGATAAACTGGTATGAAAGTTTTAAGGACATGTGACTGGAGAATGAACGATCATCGATGGACTGTCAGGAAGAGCAGAAGCCGATACACCAATCAATAAGGGAGTGGTAACAGCATTGACAGATCACAGTAGTGAGTTCATTCACCTCCTCCTACCTCCTCCTAAATGATTCCTCGAGTATTAAAGAGCACTCCATTGGATATTGAAAGACACATGGAGATTTGAGTCGAAGGGGTGTATGTTTCATCTGAAGAGATCTTCCTGCTGAGACATTACAACATCTCAGCTATCGGGCATATTAAAATATATTATTAAACATGTTAAACATATTGTAAACTAGAAAACAACAATCTCATTTCACGGTATTCCAACTCTAGCATACATACAACAACAATCTCATTTCACGGTATTCCAACTCTAGCATACATGGAGTTAAAGCCCTGGACAACTTTGTCGTTCCCTGTGAGGCTGGCAAAAACAACAACTTTTATATCATCAAAACTTTTATATCATCGAAACAAATGATATAAAAACACTTGTTCTGAACTTAGCAGAACTACGATTGAAATACGAAAGTTCCAATGTTATACACCTTACATAACAGCTTATGTATATTTATGTATAGTCGCTGCTTTCAGCGACTACGGGCTTTGGGTAGGATACCAAGCCGCACACCACTTGACATCCCTGTACCCCCAGGCTAGCGCGGCGAGACGCCCCAGCGTGTAGAAGAGTACTGTGTTTCACTGCATGTGTTTTTATGTAATTGTTCGCATTACGAACTAAAGTATAGTTGACAATTTTTAATATAAGTAGTACTAATAACAAACTATATTACTGTAAGTGTAGGATGGTTTTCGTTGTACTAAATGACTCCGCCGTATTGATATCTAAATTGAGACCTAGCTTTAAATCTGTACGTTATGTGTTTTTCTTCAGATAGCCCCCGGATTAGGTTACTCGCTCGAGAACCGTCGTAAGTGTATGCCATTTGTGGCTGTCTGTCAAGTGGAGAGTTCAGCATTTTCGTGCCTGCTATAGGATACCGGCTAAAATAACTTGGGTGCCAATGGGACACAAGTAAACCAGAGGACACGCACCTTAGCAGTTAGCAAACGGTAGAGCTGTTCTCATTGGAGAATTTCAATCTCACACATCAACGCATGGCGCCTCCCCTTTTTGAAAGATTTTGAGTCATTGGGAACAGTTGGCTATGGGGAGAGCGGACAACTAGACCAACACCAGCGGCAGCCGCAGAAGGACCTAAAGTTGAGTATTGGTGTAGGCCCATGTATCCATTTATCGCAGAGTATGTTAGGATTTCACTGACCCGTTGATACAAGAACCGTAGCAATTGTGAGTGTTTCATTTTGTCTTTGTACATGTAATTCATTAGGAGGTTATTAGGTAAAAATAAATCATAACATTTGGTGAAGGCGCAGTGGGATGATACTCGTGATCGATACTTAGAAATGATTGTCTCGTTTTGTGAACTATTAGTATCATCCCCGGTCCCTCGCCTCATAACTTAGAGTAGAGTGACTCAAACCAGTGCAAACTCACGCCAGCTGCCAGTAAATAATTTAAAGTATTTAAATTGTCAGTGAATACGATGTGTTAATTAATTGTTTGGTACCATTTATTTTACCATTACGGGTATTGTTCCAATTCGTGTAGTGCTCCATTCTGTGTATTGTTCCATTTCGTGTATTGTTCCATTTCGTGTATTGTGTGTAAAAATTATATTTCATAGGTGTTAAAAAAATTGTGAATGAATTGTGCCTTCCATTTGGTGTACTGCAACGAGTTCAAATTAACAACTGCCGAGTTGAAACATAAATTATGACCAAAATGACAAACATTCCCTGCCTAGGCCATCATGACATGTTACCCTTTCATGACGGGACTGGGGACGTAGTATATTTTTTAAAACACTCCATGACAAGTGTCTCGTTATAAACTGATGATGAAGCTCTTCAACTTAAATAACTGAAATGTAGCCTAAAGGGGCCAGTGAGGGACAGGTATATTCTGTACCAGAGCAAGTTGGAAACTATTGCTCACTTGAGTGAGTGGCTCAAAAAGCAATACGGCACTACTATGCGCCGTCATGTCGCTATGGGAAACATACTGGGTATGAAATGAAAACCTGACGAATGTGTATCTAGCATCACCACTCGCTTACTTACCAGCTGATAGGCGTTGCACGGTGATGATTGGAAAATCAGTGACCCAAAAGCTCAAAACATTTTCTTAGGGATTCTGTTTTCAAACATAAAATTTCAGCTCTTAAAAATATTCCATCGGACTTCGAGCCAGAAACAGTGGAATATTTCGTAACGAAAATGAGGCGAATAGGAAGCGAGACGCTCAATGAGAGCAAGGACGTAAAATTTCAGAAACGTCCTATAAGCAGCAAACAGCCGCTCGTCCGGCCAACATGCATGCATGACACTAGCTCAAACTTTGTTTCCCGCACTCGATACCAAAGACCGATAGGACGTCCTCTCCCGTATAACGTGCCGCCATCCCGTCGTGACTGTACCTGCTTTGAAGTTCATAGCAATAACTACTTGAGTTGTCCGTTGAATTAAAAAAACTTGGAGCGCCCTCTCGAAATTTGCCCCCTTAATTGTGTTACCCGTTGATGACCTGACGATGACGTGTTTTGTTGACAGTGGTTCTAGCGTGACCCTCATCAAGTCCAGTATCGCCAGCAAATTGATCAAAGCTGGAGCAACAATGCAACTCTGTGATAAGACTCTCCGTGCAGTTAGTTAATGGCAAAGAGTTAGAAACTGAAGGAGTAATTGATCTTAATTTCCGTTTTCCCAACAATAAAATTAAACATGCAGTAATCGTTTATCAAAATGTCGAATTCACAGGTGCATTACTGCTAGGTAAAGATTTCTTGCAGAGAACGTCGGCGCAAATAAAATTATTTCCAGACTGTTCAGGTTGCGCTTCAATTTACGGAATTAATTATCGTCATGTCGGTACTAATGACGATCCTCCAACAGTGAGCGTAGTGCAAGCATCAAAAGTTGAAAAATCTTCCAGTGTTGGCAAAGCTCCTAATGATTTGACTGTCGGAGTTGGCGTTGCAGTATTCGCTCGTGTGAAGTTACCCCTGCATTTGAACGGAAAAACAGTTGTTGCCTCCCAGAGCAAAAACTTTCATGATTTGATGATTCCTCGATGTCTTGCGATTGTTGAAGAAGGTCAAGTACCGACTGCTCTTATTAATTGTAGTGAGAAGATTGTTAAAGCTGCTCCCAATACCATTGCAGTTGCGATAGAACTGGCTCTCGAAGAAAATAACAGTGAAACGATTAGACTTGTGGAAATTGACACTGATGGTAACTCAAAAATAAATTCCGCTAAACTTAACAAAGTCGACATTCACTTCAAAAATTCAGAACTGATTGACAGTAAAATGAGGTTTGAAACATTTGCCTATGACACAGCGAGCCTCCGTTGCTAATTTAATTAACAGTCACAGAGATGCCATTGCCGTGGGAGATGAATTATAGCATGTCAAAAATTTCAAAAGCTCACATTGTCGTGCAATAGCACTCACCTAAATTGCACTCCTCTGTACCGCATCCCTCACTCCACAAGACAAACGATCGAAACGCACGTCAAAAAGATGCTCAGGCAAGGGGTTATCGAACATAGTGCGTCACCAAGGAGCAGCCCGGTTCTGATAATTAAAAAGAGAGATGGTGATTTACGCTTCGTAACCGATTATCGTCAGGTGAACGTATTAATTAAGCGGGATGTATTCCCCATCCCAAGGATTGATGAGACTTTAGAGTCGTTGTTAGGCGCCACAGTCTTCACCACCCTTGACATGAAGTCTAGTTTCTGGCAGGTAGAACTCGAGGACGAGTTTCGTGACATATCTACCTTTCGAACTAATACTGGCGCGTATCGATACCTAAGAACTACGTCCGGTATGATTAATTCGCCCATTGTGTACCAAATAGTGTGCAATCTTGACTTCAGTAAATACCTACGCAAATTCTTGGCTGTTGTGTTGGTGACATTGTAATTTTTTCGAGCACCTTTGAAAACATATGATTCATCTGGGAGAAATTTTCAATCAGATCGAGTCATGTGGTTTCAAACTGGGGTTAAAGAAATGACAATTCGTCTCTAGCTCGGTAAAATATTTGGGACATCTTATCGATAACACGGGCGTACAGCCTGACCCAAAAAAGGTGAGCTCGCTTTCTGACGTGCCACGCCCCTAAACTGTGAAGCAGGGGAGGCGGTTCCTCGGGGCAACAGGTTATTACTGGAAGTTCATTAGAGACTATGCGCACGTCTCCGCCCCACTCACTGCCTTAACGAAAAAGTACGCAAAATTCTCTTGGACCGGTGAGCACCAATATGCTTTCGATACATTAAAAAATTAACTTGTTACCTCACCCATTTTAAAAATACCCTGATTATCCTAAGCCTTTTGTATTGCGCACTGACAACTCAAAAATTGCGATTGGAGCGGTGCTAAATCTACAACATCCCAATGGCGAATTCCCAAAAGCGTTTTTCAGTTGAAAACTGCGTGGACAAGAGCTTAATTATTCAGTAACCGAGCAGGAAGCACTTGGCATTCACGAAGCCATTAATTTTTTAAATTCATATCTGCAAGGCTAAAAGTTTCAAGTGGTTACTGATCACGGGTCTTTGCGATACATCTTTAAACACAAAACATCTGTCCCTCGAATCGCCAGATGGGCGCTGTTGCTGTCCGAATATGACTTTACGATCCGGTACAAAGAAGGAAAAACTCATGTTGTTCCCGGTTTCTTATCCCGGGCGCCCGTGGACAATGACCACGAAGACGACAAAGTCCGAGCCGATAAAGACGTTACTTGCGCTGTTTTTGTTGATGACGAACCAGAAAGCTGCGCAGACCTGACCTTTGACCGATCACTGATCAGATGAGAGCAATTAGCTGACCCGTTCTGGGGAAAAGTAGGGAAATTCCTGGAGGGAGACCAGTCAGATCCCCCCAAATTGGGCGGTGCCGAGGAATACTACATAGACGATGGCATACTGTGTCGTCTCCCTCGATTTAATAGACGACACGGTTGACTCAACATTCAAACGGTAGTCCCTAGGAAACTCGTGCCGATTGTGTTGAAATTTTCCGACGACTCCAAGGTATCCGATCACATGGGTTTTCTCCGAACCGTGGAAAGAGCTCGCGACCGATTATTTTGGTTTAACATGACATCCGATACCAAGCACTACGTTCGTTAATGCCTTCCTTGTCAGAAACGCAAATGGCAAGGTCAAATGAAAGCTCCGCTTGGCAAATTCCCACCGTTTAGTTATCCAATGGAGCGTGTGGGTGTCGATCTGATCGAATTACCGACGAGTTGCTCCGGCAACAAATATGGCCTGACGATTGTTGATCATTTTTCAAAGTACGTTTCCGTTTACCCACTTCCAAACAAATCCGTTGAATTCGTTTCCAAGGCCCTGATGCAATTCATCGCTGAAAATGGATGTCTTCTCGAGATCGTCGGCGATCGAGGGGGGGAATTTGTAAACGAACTTTTCAATGAAGTCCTCCGAAAATTAAAAATGAAGACCAAACTAACTACTGCCTATCACCCAATGAGCAACGGCTTAACGGAAAAAATGAACTCCGTCTGTAAATGCGCTTTGAGTCACTTATCCTCTGATGAGAAGTTCACCAGGGACGACAGCGTTCCACTTGTTACTCTTACGATCAATACCGCCTTCCAAAGAAGCATCAACGACGTTCCTTTCTTTCTGTTACATGGTCGAGATGCTCACCTCCCCTTCGGAGACATCTTCTCAAACCAACCAATCAATTACGCCAGTGATACTACCTACGCGGTTGAAATGTTGTTGAGTTTAGCTAATGCTTTCAGGCAAGTAAGAAAACAGTCCAAAATAGCTCTTGACAAATCAGCTCACTATTACGACAAAACGGCGAATAGCAAACACGTAACACCGGGTTCTTCCGTTCTCCTACGAAATGATAAGTCATTATCAGAAGGCACGCAAGGCTGGCCCACTCAATTCCTTGGCGCGTACAGAGTTTTCGAACTAAACAATGACAACTAAACGATCCGTGTTGTATACGCCGATTGCAACGTCCAGATTGTTCACGTCAATAGGTTGAAGCTGGCCCACTTATGACTCGATGACCCCTACCCGCTCAGCAATGGTAATGAGGTGTCGACCAACACTGACCACACCGTCATTCATGCAGTCGCGAGCGACCGTCAATCCGATGAGGCCGATCGAATAACGGAAACTGAAACAATGCCTAGATACAATCTTAGAAGTAGCAGAAAATAGTTTCTAAGGTGTAAACATAATTTTAAGTTCTATTTAGACATGAGTTAGATTGTGTTAATGCCGTAACTTGTAGTTTTGAAGTTGTGTATCTAACATTTGTCTATGACTAATTCAAAAATACAATTATAAACTACAAATTTATGTTAATAGCTCTCACGTGCACTCTAACCTATGACCATGTGAAGAATCCAATCAGTATAATCGCTTGAGTAACCATGTCGATCAACAACTCATGATTTAAGTTCAAACTTTATGTAAGAGTCAGTGAATTCTCTATCATTCTGCTGCTCAGGATCATGTCCTTGCCACTGCTTGACTTGGTTACTCAGGGGAACACGCATTGCAATATATTGCAAATCACTAAAAACTCCCTTTGCCCGCCTCCGTCCCATGGCAGCCACACACCGGTTTGCCCTTATACGTCCCATGGCAGCCACACACCGGTGCTAAGCGGCGACAGACCAACAAACCCGGGCCCACCCCCTCCTTCTGACAGCTGATGTTGCCATGTTGCCGGTAACAGCTCAATGAAATTCCAAGCCGTACGTAAACAAACAATAAAAACGAGAGGCACCTTCCCGCAACGGGAGGCACATGAACGAAAAGGTGAAGCTAATCATTAATCACGACGAGCAGAGGTGATGCTAATAACCAACCACGACGAGCAAAGGTGATTCTAATCACCACCGTCCACGTAAAAGGAATACGCCCCGGCGTGTTGGCAATGCGAAACACTTGAGATCTTCTGACATCGCGCCCGGAATAACCGTCCTCGCGATGACCAGCGTTACTGTCCACCCATGAAGATCGACGGGTGAACCGAGAGAAAATCGGTCCCTTCCTCCAGCAAGCAACAACTCCAGCCTCATCAAAGGAAATATTCGTAGAACCCACACGAAAAAAAATACGCCAGGTTTCTGATCATCTGCCAGAAGGCAGTGAAATTCTCAAACATAAGGTAACATATGTGACTCGAAAGTGACAACGAAATAAAAAACATGTATGTTAGAGTGATATTTAGAGTTGTATGGAGGGGTTCATATGTATATATCAATGACTGAATACCGTACGTAAGGTCAGGTCAGGTTATGATGGGTGTGAATAATATGTTAAAGTGACGTAGAATTGTGACAAAAAATCAAAAAATGATATGAGTTACCCGTAACATTCAATTCATCTAAGATTGAAAATGGATCCACTCTGATAACTTATATGAGATGAGAGTGACAACAAAAAAAATAGCACATATGTTAAAGTATTATTTAGAGTCGATTGGAGGGCTTCATATGTATATAGCAATGACTGAACACCACACATAAAGTTAGGTTATGTTAGGTTTTGATGGGTGTGAATAGGCTAGCTCAAAATGTAGAGCCAAGTGGAGAGGATGAAAATGAATATATCATAAATCGATAAAAAAGTAGCAAATTTATGCAGTGAAACTCGATCGATACTATATAATTCCTGGATAGAAAAGGATAGGATAGGTTAAGATGCAACGTTCTTTTCACCTATCAAGATGTGAAGGTGGTCCACAGAAAATATCTTGTAACAATAACAATTAAGGGATTTTGTTCTAATGGAAAAAACATACATCGGAGTTAAAGTGCCCCAGATGTTAACCGATCCTGTATATGCAATCAAAAATGTGTGTGTGTGTGTGTGTGTGTGTGTACATTCTTTCGGTAACTATCCCTGTATACGACGTCATTATACCGTGCCCCGGTCCTGGATATATGCGTACAAAGCGTGAATGTGTGTACCTTGTATGTGACATTGGAAGAAAAATTAAGAAAAAATAGAGCCGTGTGGGAGGGATTTGATGTGTACATCGCACAAAATAATGACTAAATATCATACATTTCCATCAAACTTGAATGAAAATATATAAATGTTGGTTAGAATGACTAGATCTTTGAACCTAACATCGCGTAAAACTGACCCACATTAAAAAAATGTAACAGATTGAAGTGCATTAGTTCTCTTGGATCCTACCTGGTGAGTCTCATCCGAACATGTAAGAGAGCTATCGATAAATTCTGGAATCCAAACATCTGCAGAAGTTTTTTTTTTGCAGGATTAAATTGGAGAAAATGTATCCAACTGTTTATGATATGAAAAATATACAGCCCTAGTGGAAAGATTCATACATATCCAACTTGATTAAAAATACATAACTATTAGATAGAATAGGTTAAGTTGCCTATGTATTAATGAATTCGTCATTGCATGGTAACCCATTTTGCATTCATCAATATTTGATCTATGTTATCGTACATTGATATACATATTTCGCTAATTATGTACCTTAGGCATGGTTTATATCCTAGATCTTGTGTATTGCGGGCCCTACAATGCAGATCTGTATGAAAAATTGTTAGAGTGAATTTATTCAATATTTGATATAATAGACGAAAATGGTAGGAGCAAAACGTCTAACACTACAAAAAAAATCATAACTCAACAGTAAAACCGTACATAAATCTTGTTAACGCTTTAACATTCGTAACACTCACTGACGTATGGGGTAAGCTTACATAAAGGTTTTGAACACGAAAGTCTACAAACAAGGGATGACCTAACATTACTCGGGATTGGTCGATATTACTGGACTTGTAACAAGCGAAGTGAAAAAAATATAAATATAAATGTAGGCACACAATCTGATGAAGATTGGTAAAACTACAGGGTCAAGTGGATAGATTTGATAAGGATGAAGGTTAAATCAATGAAGAAAATACCTAACATAAGTATGAAACG
>SDVV010024084.1:0-12644 GCA_016164225.1 Gammarus roeselii
GATCCTTGAGCAATGGACGCAATGAAAGAGATGGAACACTGGACTCAATGACAGAGATGCTAGAGCAATGGACGTAATGAGAGAGATCCTAGAGCAATAGACGCAATGTGAGAGATCCTAGAGCAATGGACGCAATGAGAGAGACCCTAGAGCAGTGGACGCAATGAGAGAGATCCTAGAGCAATGGACGCAATGAAAGAGATGGAGCACTGGACTCAATGACAGAAATCCTAGAGCAATGGACGTAATGAGAGAGATCCTTGAACAATGGACGCAATGAGAGAGATCCTTGAGCAATGGACGCAATGAAAAAGATGGAGCACAGGACTCAATGACAGAGACCCTAGAACAATGGACGTAATGAGAGAGATCCTTGAGCAATGGACGCAATGAGAGAGATCCTTGAGCAATGGACGCAATGAAAGAGATGGAACACTGGACTCAATGACAGAGATGCTAGAGCAATGGACGTAATGAGAGAGATCCTAGAGCAATAGACGCAATGTGAGAGATCCTAGAGCAATGGACGCAATGAGAGAGACCCTAGAGCAGTGGACGCAATGAGAGAGATCCTAGAGCAATGGACGCAATGAAAGAGATGGAGCACTGGACTCAATGACAGAAATCCTAGAGCAATGGACGTAATGAGAGAGATCCTTGAACAATGGACGCAATGAGAGAGATCCTTGAGCAATGGATGCAATGAAAGAGATAGAACACTGGACTCAATGACAGAGATGCTAGAGCAATGGACGTAATGAGAGAGATCCTACAGCAATGGACGCAATGTGAGAGATCCTTGACCAATGGACGCAATGAGAGAGATCCTAGTGCAATGGACGCAATGAGAGAGATCCTAGAACAATGGACGCAATGTGAGAGATCCTAGAGCAATGGACGCAATGTTAGAGATCCTAGAGCTATGGACTCAATGACAGAGATCCTAGAGCAATGGACGTAATGAGAGAGATCCTAGAGCAATGGACGCAATGTGAGAGATCCTAGAGCTATGGACTCAATGACAGAGATCCTAGAGCAATGGACGTAATGAGAGAGATCCTAGAGCAATGGACGCAATGTTAGAGATTCTAGAGCAATGGACGCAATGAGAGAGATCCTAGAGCAATGGACGCAATGTTAGAAATTCTAGAGCAATGGACGCAATGAGAGAGATCCTAGAACAATGGACGCAATGAGAGAGATCCTAGAGCAATGGACGCAATGAGAGAGATCCTAGAACAATGGACGCAATGAGAGAGATCCTAGAGCAATGGACGCAAAGTGAGAGATCCTAGAACAATGGACGCAATGAGAGAGATCCTAGAGCAATGGACGCAAAGTGAGAGATCCTAGAGCTAGATGCAGGCATGTGGAAGTTTTCATTCAGCATTGGTCCTTTGAAATTACGTTAAACATCAATTAATTTTTTTTTTCACCTGAAGTCCTGCATTGACTTTGCAAGCAAACCTGGTGGATTAGGAGTCAACGCCTAAAATAACACATTCTAAGATTCCTCTCGTAGATAAAATTTAATTTCGGTTGACAGCATTTGAAGAGTAAATTAATTACGTAATTCAATTGCTCTTCATCTAGAAATATTTTTCGCAATTAATAAGGCGTAGGGCTTGCTTTTCAATCAACTTCACAATAAAACCAATCAATATTTGACAGTCATGCTGTACGCAAACGTCTAACAACTCGTACAGAACGCGCAACAAAGTGGTTCTGTTTTCTAATTAGTAGGACCTGTCACGTATCACGTTATCAGATAACGTTCAGCGCTATCACACACAGTATTAGTCCCTTAAAACACATCACACAGTGTGTCATTTGCTCGTTTCGGGTGTGTGGTGGATCATTGCATTGCCCTTACGTCCTCACGATTATTCGAAATTAATTGAAAGCAGGTGTGTATGATAATTGAATATTCAAACTATTTGTCAGATATTGAGAGCACTAAATTCACACAAATTCAGCAATTGATGACTAAAGAACGGGCGTTATCCTTCTATATTTTATGTAAGGTTATTGGCGTGTCAACCTTCATATTTTTATGAACTTATTTTATTTATGTTCATTTATATGTTTCGTACGACTAAAGTGTTAGAATTATATACATTAGATGTCTCATCCTATGACCAGAAAAGGCTATATCGGGCATCGTCGTGAATTCTCATTTTAATGTCATTCGTGCTCCTTAATGTTCTATCTTTTAAACTACGAATTGAGGAATATTTCTCTTCATTTTCAGCCCGTAAACTTAATTGTAGCAATCTTTGTAGTGTCTGAATACATCGTTTGATCGAGGCACTCGGGCCACGCATTGACGGGTGCTCTACTTGTAGAATAATCATTTGCATTGAATAGAAATGATAAGCTGCATAATCAACTAACACTGGTATTGCTCATAATCCATATGCTCTGACTGAGTGCACTCATTGTGCAGGCATACATTTTTCACTAAACAAGTGGATAAAATGTATTAGAAAAACACTTTCCTCATATTACGTGGCAAAAGTATTTGTATCTTTCCGATATTTGAAGTTAAAAAGTCGTTTTGTTACTTAAATTCTGTTGAACACAGTTGGAAATTTTAATTTGTAATCCCGTAAATAACTTTGTCATCTGTTGAACAGGTAGACTTGGATGCTGTTATAAATTATAATTAGTATTTTCATTTGCTATCCACTGAACTCGTCAAAAAAGGAACTTTATTCTATTTGTATATTGTGAATTTTATTGATAGGCCGTATCACCGATACAAACGAACATGATGACGAATTCGTCCAGTTAGCCTCAGCACAGACTCATTGTACACTTATTTATGCATTGATTACGCTGCATTATAAATGTTTGAATATATTTTGGGGAAATTAAACAACATGACCTACACGTAGTAGACAGACCCACGTTACCGCTCTGTTCATATACAGTTGAAATGACGATAAATGCTGACTGCC
Source organism: Gammarus roeselii (assembly GCA_016164225.1). NCBI lineage: Eukaryota > Metazoa > Arthropoda > Malacostraca > Amphipoda > Gammaridae > Gammarus > Gammarus roeselii. The sequence continues at coordinate 2,961 of SDVV010024084.1, forward strand.
TTATAACGCCAGCCGCACTTAATGTCATCAACTACTTCATTTCTTAAGTGAAAGAGATCGAAACTAACTAACAGTTCGCTAATGATCCATTCTCTGTCGGTCATGATAGTAGGGAGTCTGGTTCTTCTCATACTTTAAATAAGGTAACCAAGTGTGCTGATCTTGTCTTCACCATCTCAGTTCAGATGAAGCGACGACGAACAAGAGTAGTTGGTATATACAACTATGAACAACATCAGAGGTCATGTTTATAGATTTATGATTGCAGAATTTATCTGATGTGCCAGGGAAATTGCGCAATTATATTTGAATATTTTATTTTTCGTTAACTGACCTTTTCCATTCCTCAGATTCCTCCTGACCGGACGGACTACTATGGACGAACCGAATAATACAGTTGAATGGCTCTTGTGGTGTCTTTCTCTGGTTATCGTCAGTTGGGTCGCTTATCTACTTGTTTGTTACCTTATTGGTTTGCTAAAGACATTTTTTCGATCCATTAATCGGTTCTGTTGTTGGCTTTGTGAAGTTTTCCAATCCCATAAAAATAAATGTGATCACAACTCATTTGACGGTCAGCCCCTCCAGCCGCGCTACAGTGCTTATGCAAAGGACTATGCTCAATCCAATGTCAAGTGGAAGGGCCCTCGGGGTCAACGTCGCCCATCCCTGGATCTACACGGAGTCTACGCAAGTGAAGTGAACCAACTTGTAGAATGTTTTCTGGACAAATATCGACGTGAAGTAGAAATAATAACAGGACGCGGTCTTAACAGCGACCATGGAATACCGGTGCTCAAGCGAAAGGTACAGAAGTTATTGGATTCAAAGGGTTTATATTATGACGAGATCAACAAAAGAGGAGCTTTTGTGGTTCACAATTCGTGATTCACAAGAAATATTGGAATAGTAGTCTGTGGATTTTTTTTTTAAATGTATCGTGATATCTGACTTGAGTTGACAATAAATTTCCGATAACATTAGAATTGAATTAATATTGAGAAGAATATGTTGAACAATATGAATAATATTGACTGCAAAATATGAGTGCATCATTGCATCACCTAGAATGTGACTGCCTTTCCATCTGCGTAACATTCACTCAGATTCCAATTTTATCTGCACATTTTCTGAGCAAATACAGCCCACAGTCCGATGTCGGGGCACGGCTTCTGTGTCTATTACCCCAAGCCCTCAAATTGACTACCGGGTGAGCTCCTTCTAATCCCTATACATCACCTCAATCATTACTTCATTAGTTACCTCACTCATTACTTCATTTCTTACCTCGATCATTACTTCATTACATACCTCGATCATTACTTCATTACATACCTCGATCATTCCTTCATTACATACCTCGATCATTACTTCATTACATACCTTGATCATGACTTCATTACTTATCTTGATCTCCAATCTATTAAGGTTGTGGGGCTTAATCGGACTGTTGAAGTCGGTTTACAGCCGCCTTCTCAACCCCGATATTTTGTTAGTGTTGAGCGCCCTCTATCACGCGATTCAAGGCCCTTCACAGGAACGAATCTCTCGGATACTTCGATTCATTCTTGATTAATTTTGATTGACCCCACCAAATAAGATGTGTTGTATATGTGCCACCACATAAGTATGATCTTTGTGTACTTAACACGATGCATCTATAATCGTGCGGTGAAGATCATCTGCATTGCAAATATGAAACGGCCAAACCTTTCATAAAGAGAAGGAAAGAACTACGCAACAGTTATTATGACATCAATGCCTCTCAACCTGACACATCTCGTTTCAACGTATCCATGGAACCATCCCCGAACAGTTCAAGTCCCTGTTTTTACCTACTAGAGTCGGAAATTTTTGCGAAAAAGGGCAGAGTGTTTATGATTTCAATCCTAGTTTCGACTTTATCACGGCATAGGTGTATGCCTGATATTTATTCGGTTGAAACTTTATGTTCGCAAGCACAATGCATTTCGGTTCATGTTATTTTCCTATGTTTAACTGTTTTGGTACGTTTCCTGACCAATTGTTAATGGCCTCCATCGTTAACTCTGCTCGGCTGATGCATGAAGAGTAAGAGAGGAGCTCTTCTCCTTACTTCCTATTCCTAAGTATGATAGTAGGATGTGTTTTAGTGTCTACCATGATCATGTGATTGTATGTAATATCACAATGGTCGTACAGCAGAGGTAGTCTCATGATTGTCGTGCGGCTGAGATAATTTCACGATCGTCGTTCATCTGAGGTTGTCGTACGGGAAACAAGAGATCCCCGTGCCCCATCAAATCCTTTTATTACATGTCACCTAATATATTTGACGCTGATGAAAGGTCAACAACAGAAATTAATCACATGTAAGAAAAAAATTTAGTCACCATCAGATTATGTATTAAATCATTTGTAGAGGCTTGTGATTTTCATCCAATTTAACTCGAAGTGTTCACTAAGAATTTGATTGTTGTAAACACGAACAGGATTTATTAGCTTATGGGAGCTCCTCCCCTGATAATGATTGATGGTATCAAATGAGAGTACACAAGGGAATACTATAATGATAACAGAGCATCAGTGGTTAGATAGTTTAGCGCAGAACATATAATCCCAAGCACTTTACTCAACTTCCGACAGACCTGTTCAATATGAAGTCCAAACTGCAGCTGATCGTCGATTAATCAAACCAAGATACTTGATTTGAGACCCTCATTCCAATACATTGCTGTTGAACAAACGTTTGGCCGTTGGGGTTATGTCGATGAGTAACAAGCATGAATTTACTCTTAGTTTCACTAGAAATGAGTGTGTTACCTTCTAACAACGTAGAGACATTAAATGGAAAAGATTCAACATGAATAATGGTTTGGTCAAAGTGATCAGATTGGGCGAGCAAGACGGCATCATTAGCAAATAAAATACCGTTCAGTCCAACTTGCGATACAACATTTCTGAAAGTATTAAAACGAAGAGTGCCAAAGACGGATCCTTAAGGAACACCATCTGTTATTGGTAAAGAACAAACCCTAACCTGATCAACTGTAACAAAGACCTTACACAGGTCAAGGAATCGACAAAACGCTATAAGTTCTTTCAGGAAATGATTGAAGCACGTCAGATTCAAGATGGATCATTTCTAAGGTGGTAGTGTAGACGTTTAACGGAGACCAAATTGCACGTTAGACATAACATGATTTAGCAGCAACATCAAACTCGTTCAATCTCGCTTGGATAATCTAATCATATAATCTTACCAAATAAATGGTTGGAAATAGAAATAGTAGAAATTGCACTATAGTTGTGAGCAGGGATAACACGGGCATGTTTGATCAATCTTCGCCGGAAGGTTGTCAGACAATCTTCGCCTGAAGGTTGTCAGACAAAACACACCCGTTAGCAGGATGCGCCGACCTCAGCTGTAAGACAATCGTGGAATTGATTACCTAGCTTGCATTAAATGCGCTGTAAAGGGATAACACAGGATTGTCAGCTCAGTTTCAGAAAAGTATTGCATTTATCAGAGAGTGAAAGACCACCCTCCTTCTGCTAGACTACCCTACACTGGCCAGACTACCCTCCTGTTGCCAGACTACCCGCCTGTTGCCAGACTACCCTCTTGTTGCCAGACTACCCTCTTGTTGCCAGACTACCCTCCTGTTGCTCAGCTCTCTGAACGAGCGATTCGGGGGTAGAATATACAGCAAAATCTCCAACTATAAAACACTGCTTAATAAATCGGTTCTTCCAATCCAAATTCTGTATTATTTATTAACTGAAAAACAATATACGGTTTTATTGTATTCCTTACCCTTGTGAATGCTCCCATTTATTTGCATTGAATTGGTTATCTTCTTTTCCTTTCAAGTCGTGTGTGCTTGCGCTGAGTGAGTTATAATTAGTTGCTATTATTTGATTAAAAAATTGTTTTTGCTTTAATCTTGTGTCAATTTCCTCTGCTTGGAAATAAATTTTATGCATCAAGTGGGAAAAAAAACAGAATACTATTAATTTATTAAAGTTCATTTGTCCTGAATTTCGGCATCTTGCTGATCATATCAAATAGAACCGAAAACTAAATTGCAACGCAATAATGAATAAGTGTGCGCGGGGAACTTTATCGGTCTACTAATATTATGTATTTGTCATCCCCTCCCTACAATTCATGAAAAATTTCGAATTGTAATCCCGAAAGCGTTCTCACTGAAAATCCCGTAATGGACCATTGAAAGCAAATTGCTCCATGGCCTACAAATGAGACAACAAACAGCACCGTCAGCAACATCATCAGCATTCAGCTTGTCATGCTGTATTGCCCTCCATGGCCTACACAAGGCACCACCAAAGGCACCGTCAGCAACATCTTCAGCATTCAGCTTGTCATGCTGTATTGCCCTCCATGGCCTACACAATGCACCACCAAAGGCACCGTCAGCAACATCTTCAGCATTCAGCTTGTCAGGCTGTATTGCCCTCCATGGCCTACACAAGGCACCACCAAAGGCACCGTCAGCAACATCTTCGACATTCAGCTTGCTAGGCTGTATTGCCTTCCATGGCCTACACAAGGCACCACCAAAGGCACCGTCAGCAACATCTTCGGCATTCAGCTTGCTAGGCTGTATTGCCTTCCATGGCCTACACAAGGCACCACCAAAGGCACCGTCAGCAACATCTTCGACATTCAGCTTGCTAGGCTGTATTGCCTTCCATGGCCTACACAAGGCACCACCAAAGGCACCGTCAGCAACATCTTCGGCATTCAGCTTGCTAGGCTGTATTGCCTTCCATGGCCTACACAAGGCACAACCAAAGGCACCGTCAGCAACATCTTCAGCATTCAGCTTGTCACGCTGTATTGCCCTCCATGGCCTACACAAGGCACCACCAAAGGCACCGTCAGCAACATCTTCGGCATTCCCCTTGTCAGTCAGCTTTCCTGGGAAACAAATTTAATGGAAGTTTTACCGCTGACATGTTTTTCCGCTAGCCGCAGCCCAAGATTATGTTAAGTTTATTCGCCGCTTGCCGTAGAATGGTAACACGATGTTAACAACCCCTGGCTGGTCACGATCACGGAGCTGGCACTCGCCGCTTGCCGTACAATGGTAACACGATGTTAACAACCCCTGGCTGGGCACGATCACGGAGCTGGCACTCGCCGCTTGCCGTAGAATGGTAACACGATGTTAACAACCCCCGGCTGGTCACGCTCACGGAGCTGGCACTCGCCGCTTGCCGTAGAATGGTAACACGATGTTAACAACCCCTGGCTGGGCACGATCAAGGAGCTGGCACTCGCCGCTTGCCGTAGAATGGTAACACGATGTTAACAACCCCTGGCTGGGCACGATCACGGAGCTGGCACTCAGGCACGCAGCTCTAGTTTCTTAAACTTTGTAGGCACAGCGGCAGAATTAAAATCATGGACAATCTTAGTTTTCGTTTCTACAATAACGCGCTATTACACCTTATGAGAAGTCCTCAAGGTCATACCCTCAAGCCAAGGTTATTACATACATGGAGTTGCCATATCACAGTGAACGATAAGACACTCTTTATATAGATAAATATAGACGTGTCTAAGAGCCTCGCTTTGAGAGGTTCAGCGTAAATGTAGTCCGTGTATACTCTAACGGCTGCTATACCGTTTCGTTACCTTCACCCTGGGAATTCCTGGGGGCGCGCATGGATTGAGAACCGACTGCAGGCGCATTTTACCAAAAATTATCAAATCTTTCAAGCTTTATACCTGTGGGGATGTCTAAATATCTAGTAGCATATATTAGTTTTGTTTGTTTGACGATCACAAAAGCTGAATTGCACCAAGCGGAAGATCTCCTGTTTTTTATCGAACACAACAAAAAAATGTTAACTATGTTCTGCTATACAAATCTAGACTAAATATGTACAAGCACTAGCTCCGTGCCAACTCATTCTGGTCAGCATGACAAAAGGCACTTGGTAAAAGAAGAAAACACTCGATTCCATGCTGAGTCAATGATACAAACACTAGATTCCATGCTGAGTCAATGATACAAACACTGGATTCCATGCTCAGTCAATGATACAAACACTGGATTCCATGCTCAGTCAATGATACAAACACTAGATTCCATGCTGAGTCAATGATACAAACACTAGATTCCATGCTCAGTCAATGATCCAAACACTAGATTCCACGCTCAGTCAATGATACAAACACTAGATTCCATGCTCAGTCAATGATACAAACACTAGATTCCATGCTCAGTCAATGATACAAACACTAGATTCCATGCTCAGTCAATGATACTAACATTAGATTCCATGCTCAGTCAATGATACAACCACTAGATTCCGTGTTGATTCAATGATACAAACACTAGATTCCATGCTCAGTCAATGATACAAACACTAGATTCCATAATCAGTCAATGATACAAACACTAGATTCCATGCTCAGTCAATGATACAAACCCTAGATTCATGCTCAGTCAATGATACAAACACTAGATTCCATGTTCAGTCAGTGATACAAACACTAGATTCCATGCTCAGTCAATTATACAAACACTAGATTCCATGCTCAGTCAATGATACAGACACTAGATTCCATGCTCAGTAAATTATACAAACACTAAATTCCATGCTCAGTCAATGATACAAACAGTAGATTCCATGATCAGTCAATGATACAAACACTTGATTCCATGCTCAGTCAATGATAAAAACTAGATTCCATGCTCAGTCAATGATACAAACACTAGATTCCATGCTCAGTCAATGATACAAACACTAGATTCCATGATCAGTCAATGATACAAACACTAGATTCCATGCTCAGTCAATGATACAAACCCTAGATTCCATGCTCAGTCAGTGATACAAACACTAGATTCCATGCTCAGTTAATGATACAAGCACTAGATTCTATGCTCAGTTAATGATACAAGCACTAGATTCCATGCTAAGTTAATGATACAAACACTAGATTCCATGCTCAGTCAATGATACAAACACCAGATTCCATGTTCAGTCAATGATACAAACACTAGATTCCATGTTCAGTCAATGATACAAACACTAGATTCCATGCTCAGTCAATGATACAAACACTAGATTCCATGCTCAGTCGATCATACAAACACTAGATTCCATGCTCAGTCGATCATTCAAGCACTAGATTCCATGCTCAGTTAATGATACAAAAACCAGATTCCATGCTCAGTCAATGATACAAACACTAGATTCCATACTCAGTCAATGATACAAACACTAGATTCCATGCTGAGTCAATTATAAAAAACAATAGATTCCATGCTCAGTCAATGATACAAACACTAGATTTCATGCTCAGTCAATGATACAAACACTAGATTCCATGCTCAGTCAATGAAATAAATTTCGGATAGAGAAATTTATTGGAGCTGCATTTCTTTTTGAGTTTGACCCGAATAAGATGCATATGCTTTTTTTCTGAGTTGAGCTGGACCCATTTCTATCATACCAAGATTTCAAAAACTACGGCTGTCTCAGCGTCGTCTTTCAGCTCATTCAGATCTGACGGCTTTCGAGAAAGTAATAATTTAACATCATCGGCTTACATGACCCTTTTTGCTTGAATTGTTGGTAATTTACAGTCAATGTCATTCACAAAAGCAAGGAACTACAATGGGCTGAGTATCGAACCTTGACGGACCTCAAAGGCAATTATGGTTGGACTTGACATAGTAGCGTTGTTAAGTTTAGCTGATTGTAGCCGATTTATCAGATAACTTTCAAGCCAAGTAGGGTCTGTCCCTATGTTACGGATTTTTTCAAATAGGATTTCATTGCTTACACTGAAATCGTAGCAACGCCAGCAGATAAATCTGCCCCTCATCAAAGTTCTTGTATAGCTGTTCAGTGATGCTCATAAGTGCGTCTTCTGTGGACAATTCTCGCCGATTGGCATATTGACTGTCATTAATCATATTGTTAGATTCTAGGTAGCTAATCAATTAAATGAAGATAAATTATTTTTTCATTGAATCTTTGATAGGACAGGCAGAAAACTGATCGGTCTAAAGTTGAATAGTTTATTCATGTCCCTAGATTTGTGAATTGCTTTTATGATTGAATTTCCAGATCTCCGGAAAAGTTTCATTTGCATAGAGGTGTTGATGACTGTGCTGATATAAAGTAGGGTAACTACTAAGCTGTCTTTCAGATATTGTACGGCTATACCATCTATTCCTGTAGAGTTTGTGTTGTGTAAGGCTAATACAGCACGCTTTACTTTCGTGTTGCGATGCTTGCGTTGGTTTCCATTTGGCTTTTGCTGCTGTGACATTATCCGCACAAAAAGCTTTCGGATTTGAAATTTCTGTTACGTCACTCTGCAACTTTTGATCGGCTTCCTGGGTGACCTCTTCAAAAACCTGTTTCCCTACTCCAGAAAATATATATTTAAAAATTTTTGCTTATGACTGACGGCTCTGGTAAGCCGGTGAGGTGATTTTTTTTTGTATATGGTACAATTCTTCTCAGTATATTTCACGTTTCTTTAAGATTGTTTCTGTACTGCTTTAGTTCTTCATGATGATGTCAAATTTCAGCTTTTTCAAATTCTTGTCTGACTTTTTTGTTTTGAATTCAAAATAATTCTAATATAAGTAATGCTCCATTTTGCTCTGCGTTTGAGATACTTTTTCAGAACAATCAAGGTGTTTTTGAAATACATTTAACTGGAGTGCTCTGCATTGCTTTGGTTTCCGTTGGCGCCACAGCATTCAGAGGTGTGACGAGATTGTGAGTATTTTGACTTGTTCTGTGACGTTTTTTGTCTAATGCATCGGTTTGATCCTCTCGACGTTCTCTGTTAGTTGTGCTCTGAAATTATTCGCGGTGTAGTTTCTTTTTGTACGACAGGTTATTTTGAATGATTGTTTCTTATCTTTTTTGATGTTTATAGTACATTTTATTTATTGGTGGTCAGAGAAGAAATTGGGCTTTACGTCTGTAGCGACATCGCGAGCAGAACCCAATGTAACTTTTTCGTCGCCGCGTCTCTGATTGTGTGCATTTTTCTACAGTTATTCTGTACCGTCGCCGCTTAGTATTACAGTCGGAATTTGGAAGGAGGTTATAGAAAGCCATACCACCTTCTCTGCAGGAACATTTTATCGACGCATTGTCAACAAATATTATGTGTAATTTGACTGTATTATGTGTGGTCATTTTATGGTGCATGTCGCCGCCGGACGAGTGGTAATTATGCATCAGTTTTATATCTTCCGGGAGAGTATTTATTTGTTATGTATCGTAGCTATGATAAAGCAAATATTACAAAAACACGACCGTTCCGGCAAACAATCAACTAAAATCCCCTTCTACATGAGGAAAGCAGACAAAATTAAAACAAACTAATAAATGTTTTCTTTTATTTGAACTTGGTGGGTTGGATGAAGGATACTGAGCAATGATGGTATCACGGGCAGCTTCCTCAAGGTATCCTCTACCATCACCACATCCTACACTAGCGCCGAAATTAGGAAGAAAATTAAGGAAATAGTTTCATTGCCCAACGGTTTATCCTTTCACATGATAAATAATCTAAATCAAAGAAATGCGTACTTTGTGTACATTAAAACAGCTTGAAACATCAATCCAAAATATGTTCGGATAGAATAATGACATTAAAGTGAGGAACGCATTCAATATCCTCATCAACGAGAT
>SDVV010024085.1:0-12644 GCA_016164225.1 Gammarus roeselii
CCTCGGAACTGTTGGGTGTCCCCCTCGGAACTGTTGGGTGTCCCCCTCGGAACTGTTGGGTGTCCCCCTCGGAACTGTTGGGTGTCCCCCTCGGAACTATTGGGTGTCCCCCTCAGAACTGTTGTGTTTACCTCAGAACTGTTGGGTGTTCCCCTCAGAACTGTTGGATGTCCCCCTCAGAACTGTTGGGTGTCCCTCAAAACTGTTGGGTATCTCTCAGAACTGTTGGGTGTCCCCCTCAGAACTGTTGGGTGTCCCCCTCAGAACTGTTGGGTGTCCCCCTCAGAACTGTTGGGTGTCCCCCTCAGAACTGTCGTGTGTCCCCCTCAGAACTGTTGGGTGTCCCCTTCAGAACTGTTGGGTGTCCCCCTCATAACTGTGGGTGTCCTCCTCATAACTGTGGGTGTCCTCCTCAGAACCGTTGGGTGTCCTCCTCAGAACCGTTGGGTGTCCCCCTCAGAATTGTTAGGTGCCCCCTCAGCGTTGTTGGGTGTCCCCATCAGAATTGTTGGATGAATCATAAGGAAATGAAACAATTTAGAACCACTTCAAATACTTTTGGCAGCGGAGCACCTTGGAATGCCTCCAAGAGCTAGTCTTTGAATGATTAAATCTGTGAAGAAGGATCGCTTGACAAGTCACTTACAAATGTGGGACGATAGTGAATAGATGAACCATCAGCAACTATTTGCGCACAGGCAGCATCATAACCAATGACGGACAACTAACTGAGTTTGAAATTAACATCGCATACTGTTCTTCGCGTCTAAGCTCCGAAGTTTCCAGGGTATAGAAGCTCATTTTTTTTGCTGCATCAAAACAGGAGCTATTATCGCTCATAGACAGAATATCGTCTCATAGAGATTAAAGTTTACAACTTGATTGGAGAGATCGACTATCATCTCTTCAGAGCGAGAGCAATAGAGCACCTCAGAGGGATACCCCCTCGGTGTATCCCAGGCTCACCCGCCTTCCCGCGGTGTCCTCGTTAACCACCAAATTTTATTTGTCTTTTTGTATAAATATATTTTGATATAAAAGATCCCTCCACCGTTCCTCCCTTTCAGCTTGTAGCTTCACCCCCCCCCCCTTGGTACACAAAGAGGTGAGCCTCCACTGACACCGGGGTATGTGAATTTAGAATCGAAACCAATTGAAAAAATAAAATGTTTAAAATTTTTATGAAAACAAAAATCTTCACTAAAAAAGTTTAGATATAAGATTAATTTTAAGAGTAAATTTAGGGATCAAGTTAGTGTATATATTCGTATATACAAAAGAAATAAATGTAAAGAAGGCCCCACCATTAGTACCCAGAACTCCGGTAGAAGCCGGGGATCAAATAACAGCCAACCCATGCCCTATCGGAGAGGGCTGACGGCCCCTCCAGAACGTCGCAATCAAGCCTGTGTGCGAAATAGAACGACGAACCCCTCATGAGTTCCTCATCGACAGGAGACCTGACTCAGGTCGTAGTCGATGACACAAATGAACGCTTCTCGAAGCTGGACGCGAATATAATCGGAATGCAGAATGTCCTAGGCAAGATAAGCAAAATGATGGGCCTTCCCGAGCTGGAGACTGAGGACTGCTTGACGCCCTTCAGTGAAGTCGGTGAACGCCTCACTAAACTCGAGAACTATTTTGCAACCAAGAATACCCGACTGGATGAGCTGATGCAGAGGATAGAGGCCAGGGAACCCGTGATCTGTTCGTGTGTTTTCGCCTCTGACCTCTCTGATAACATCGCTCTCCTCCCAGCTGAAACGCATAACCCTGATTTACATCGAGGGTCTCCCGAGTGATGAAGCCGGCGAACTCATCACCGGACTCGTCCAATACGAGGAATGTATAGTAGAAGCGAAAATCGCACCAAAAATCAAACCAAAAGAAATCACCACCACGGCCTTTCTTTAAATTCAATTGCCCCACCCCACCTAACTACATAGACATACTTTTCTTTGACGCCAAAACCAAGGTTACACCCTTCGAAAAACGTTCGTTGCGATGCTATAAATGCTAGAAATACGGACACACGAGCAGAGATTGTCATGGTAAGCAGAAATGCTCACACTGCTCCCAAGACGACCACGATAAACGGGGCGATCCCTTGTCGTGCCCATCCGAAGAATCTCACTGCTTTTACTACAAAGTAAACGGCCACCCGGCGAACAGGCAAAAAAAAAAACTTACTCAGTGGCGATATGGCCTGCAATGTGCAAAAAATGCCTGGAATACGGCCACGTCATCAAATACTGCCAGCCACACATATCCCAACGCTGTAAGAGGTGCGCCGGCGAGCATGACCGAAAGGACTGCACAGCCCGCCAACCTGAATGCTACCAGTGCCGATGCCTTCACGAGGCAGGCGACCGCGACTGCCCTAAGTACATGGACCAAAAAGCAATGACAATCATACAAAACCAAGCCATCCAATTCTTCTACGATGAAAACCCAAACTGATGTAATTTAAATTACGTCAAAACAGTTAAATCTACAACTAAGATCACCCCTCCAGACGACACTCATGTACCGTCAACAAAACCTATTACTAAGACCCCCCCCCTCCTTCCCCCCAGCACTATTATTACCACAACCAAGCAAGCGACCGCCCTCGTACTAGAGGCGGACGACCCAAGCAATGAATCCACCAGTGCCCAGGAGAGCACTGCGATGGATGCTACCTCAGTGGACCACGAAGAGAGGTCCACTAACACGAAAACCAAAAGGCTAAGGAACGAAGATACCTCCGACGACGACCGCGGGATACACAACGCCCTCTCGTCACGAAGCAAGAAGATTAGCAACATCCCACGAACCACGGCTCGCTTTGATCAGTGCGTTGAACAACTACTGACCGTCTTAACTGCGACTACACCCAGCGAAAACCAGAGTGAGGTATACAACCATCAGCTAACATGCCCAACACTAGAGCATCTCACAAGTGAGAACGGCCATCGCCTGCGAGAGGACGCGTTGAAAATCTACAGCGAAGAACTGATACCCGGAACCACTGATTGGCCATGCACCGCACTTAACTCAAATATCCCAATGACTACTACTCAGCCCATCATAATGTTTTAAAAACCCTCCATAGAAGAGAAACACGCTCGGTCAAGAAGCAAACACAAAGATCGTACTCCCTCGTCTTCCCCCTCCTACAAGAGCACTCAGCCGAGAACGCAGTGAGTCTAGATCATGTTTTACAGAAAGCGGACGCTCTTGCGAACGCTATCGATCTAGGACACCTGCGCCTTAAAGACACAAACACCACGAAAGTTCCTACAAACCACGCGACCGCTTCAGACCATCAAGATCTGAGCGTGAAACAGATCCGAAATGAACAACAGTACAGTGCTTCAGTGGAATTGCCAGGGACTTAAAAGCAAGGAAGGTGAATTATTATCGCTAATCTCCACCCATAAACCTTTGGTGGGAGGCCTCCTGGAAATCAAACTCCGTGACACAGCCACCTTCACAATCCCTCAATATGTCATACACCGTCGCGATGGTCACAATAATGTGACTGCACACAGCGGAATGGCACTTATGATCCATCAAAGCATACCTCATTACCTCTTCTCTCTGAGAACAGAACTCTAAGCTGTCGCAGTGAAGATATGTATCTCAAGACCAATTACAGTGGTATACATCTACTCGTCACGAAACCATGACCTCACGAGGCACTAATGATCGATCTGCTTAACCAACTGCATCATCCCGTACTTCTCCCTGGAGACTTCAACAGCTACCACGAAGTTGAGGATGCGTGAGAGCAGACCTCAGGGGAGTGATAATGACCAACACCATAGACACTCACAGCCTAGTTCTTCTCAACGACGGACAACCCACTCGGATCACCCTCGAAAGTGGAACCGCCATCGATTTATCAATCTTTTCCCCCACTTCAGCACCCCAACTCGTTTGGGGAGTCCTGCCTTCAACACATGACAGTGATCACAACCCATTGATCATACGCTCCTTGCTAACCGATTAAACGATCCCTCCGCATAGGAACTTCGATTCAACTACCGGAAAGCCAGCTGGGAGGAACACTCGACACATGTCGCATAGGACGATGTGGAGGGCCTTCCCGAAGACATTTCAGAGCGCGACCTTGTCATACATCTATACGAGAAATTCCAAAGTGCAGCTGTCGCATGCATTCCCTAATATTTACCCACAACCTTTTTCCCAAAAACCTTGGTGGTGCCCGGAGGTACAAGAAGCAATGGACCAGCGTAAAAGGATGTCCGGGCCTTCCGCCGCGCACGTTCCCGTAGGAACCGAGTAGCCTGGGAAAGGGAAATTGCCGTGTTCCACAAACTTAGCTATGAGAAGAAGCGAGAAAACTGGACCTAATTAGTTAACACAATCAATCGAAACATCCCTCTTTCCCAAATGTGGGGAAAAATCACCCCAGCCTCAAAAAAATTCAACACGAACTCCAGAAGTACCCAAACCTTGCTCGCTAACGAACTTCTACTTCCGCTCCGGCGAGACAAACTTCGCTACAATACTATTTTAAGACTAGAAATTTAATCAACAACCCGTCAATCAGCCACATCACCAACATATCCGATAAGCGCCTTTTTGCGTCTAAAAAGAATATATGCCCACCGTTTTCCCTACGTGTAGACAACCTGCTGACCTCGCTAAACCTCAATCGGAAAGCTATTAAGCCATCATTTTCCTACCGAATCCTTCAAATTACCACACCAACATGGATGATTAACCCACCACCGGTCAACCTAGACCTGCAAATGTACCCTGAAGCAACTACTCAAACAAATGCGTACCGGCCGGAATTCCTAAGACTACTTGAGGAAGAATATTTAGAGCACCTCCATATATACACTGGCGGCTCCAAAACCGCGGACGGAGTGGGAGCCGCCGCTGTGTGGAGGGACATCCCACTCTCGGCCACCCTACCATAAGAGGCCTCCGTGTTCTCTATTACAAAAAACAGATTGCTTACCCAAATACGTCGTATTCTCTGTCAGTCTGAGTGTCCTCACCCAACTTAGAACACTGCACTAGGAACATCCCGTTTTACGTGAAATGCAGCACGATCTCTGTGATGTCCAAGAGCGGTCAGTTAGTTCAATTCTGCTGGATCCCCGGACATGCTGGAATAAGAGGAAACGAACTTGCGGACTCGCTTGCTAAACTGGCATCTACTCACCAAAAACAATTTTTCGCAATACATTACCGGGACTGGTTCCCTATCATCAACTCCCATATAACATCCCGATGGGATGAAATGTAGCAACAGAGTGGACAAAAAATGTTTTCAGTCAAACCCTCAATCGGAGAATGGGGAACAAAGTTCACCAACAGAAAAGACCAAGTGTTCATCAACCGCTTGTGCACGGGACACGCGTGGATAACTCACAACCACCTGATGGATGTCGACATAGTACCAAACGCGCCACCTTGCCCCTGCTGCCACCAAGTGGCTATCAGCGTGAAACAATTACTGATGGATTGCAACGCACTCGCGGTAGGCCGACGAGCGTTCTTAAATCCCCCGTGCAACCTACAAAGCCTACTCACTGACCCAACCTACCGTAAAAAACTTATCGCTTTCGGAAAACACCCCGGACTGTAAGAAGCTATCTAAACCCCGAACACTTGTGCAAGTGAGGCGGTCTCTTCACCCCATTAAGCACAGAGATAACAATACATTTACGAAAATACTCGTTAACTCTTTACTCTCTTGGTCGCGCTCGTACACGAATATGCCACAATTGAAATATGTACTTGATTTTATCTTGACAAGACTAATATTTTCGCACGCGAGGCTGTGCGAACTTACCTGAATCAATGACATTCGCACCCTATGGGGGAGCCTATTATGACTCACGTTGAGGCTTCGGTGCAAGTGAGGCTCAAATCAAATCTACATATGTCACCGAACAGAACCCCGTTTATGAGAAAATGTGGTTTATCAACACGGATGATGATCGATTTTATTATTTAATAATTTATTACCATCGTCTGGCAATGGGTTTTCAATTATGAAGCATAACTGATAAAATTTCATCATCAGATACACTATTGGAAATGACGGAAATGAAAGTTCAATTTGAATTCGTCGCAGCTCATCTCTAGTGGGCCGCCGGTTCTTATTTCATGGAACAAATTGTAATGTACAATATTATAATCAATTGAAGTTGGGTGTCATCAAAATGAACTCCTGCCGTGAAGCATGTAGGTGGTAGTTTACGTCAAAATGAAGCGATATGAATTAATTAGTCTCTCAATGGCCAGTTGTTTAGCGTGCTGTATTAAAATGCTCATTATTTGGTGAAAAATCTTTTCCACAAGGCAGAAAATCCCTTCCATACCATTCTAAGTTATATATTATTTCTTTCATGGTTTTCAATTGTGATATAGGCATATTGATAAAATCATTGGTCGACAGCGGGTCCTGGATGCCGGCGCTGTCACTCGTCGATCGTTGAACGGACCAACACACTTCAAATTTGCTGGTTGTCAGGTCGTGCAGGCAGGCTGGCCTGTGCTGCTTTGGATCACATTTCTCCACTATTCATGGCTATGTGGCTTCTTGTTATTTTTCGTATTGTCTTTTTTTTGTGCCTCGTTTTTGCTCTCCTTCATTCTCTGCCTAATCACTATATTTCATTTCGTTTTCCTGTGGCAATATCCCAGTACTCCTTTGAACTCATTTGAACGGTTGTAAAACTTGATAAAATCATTGGGAAATACAACGAACGATGGTTAGTGTTCGACCTCTTCGATGGTACTGCCGACTCATTCAATGTTACCAGTAGATTCGTTAGAAAAGTTTCCGTTAAATACTGAAGGGTTGAAAACCTTAGTGCTTTTTTGGGTAAGCGTTTTTTCCCTTTCTGTAAACTATGATAAGTCTTTATATTATTTAACTTCTTGTCACTCGTGACCAGCCCACCACGCTTCTTCTATCTTCAGTCTGCTGCTCCTACTAACTTTACCTCATCCATGCTTCACCTGCATGCACTTTCAAATTCTATCAAAATATATTTTTCACCAATCTACATCATCCTGTTTTTACCACATCTTATTCACCTCAACACTTTAATACCTCCAGTACCCCCTCCCCAATGCTGCCTCTTCTGCCCTCACCATCCACCCCCTGCCCCACCTCTGCTTCATCACACTGATGCCACCGCAATCAGGAATTACTTCTTCTGACCAAGGCCGTTCCCTCCACATGAACCCTATAATTCATTATTAGAAATATCTTCCCCCAGCGTTCCACGGAATTTCTCTTTTTATTTGGAGACGTAAAACCGTACCATAGAGTTTTATTCATATTTATGACTCCATTGATTCAAATCCACCCGGGTAAAATATTTAGGAACAAATATGAGCGCGCAATATTTCATATTTTAGGAGCTCGTTCATTAGAATTTGATGACGATCGTAGGATAACGTTATATACAGCGCATCAATATGATCAGTAATATTATAGGAGAAAATAATTAGGATTGGTTTGATTTTTTAGAGTTTGCTATCACATAAGTTATGTAGGTATGAGAGCAGCTGTTACTCATTTGAGTGACAAACATCCATGATATTCTTCTCTTCTCTACAATTCACTGGCAGACTCGTCCAATAAATATATGAAAATATTAATAAAAACGTTTATTCACGAGATGCCTCGTGGTATTTTGGTGTTCAAAGGATTCCTCATTCTATAATACAGATTAAATCCAGGGTACAATAAGACTTGCTAGTTCGATGGAACAAATGATACGGTTGTGTCTGTCCCAATTCTATGATACACATTAAATTCAGAGAACTACTAAATCGAGTGATTTTTTTTGGTATACATTCAATCCGGAGTACAACTTTATCGAGTAATACATTTGGTTGCACATAAGACTTGCTAGTACTGTAGAACAAATGAGTTTGTTCGTGTTCCCGCCAATGGCTGACAACATCTTGGAGACAAGTATTTTTGTATAAGTTTCATGACACTCTCGTGCATATGATCCTGTTGAACTATATCTGCGTTTTTTGGTATACATTCAATCCGGGGTACAACTTTATCGAGTAATACATTTGGTTGCACATAAGACTTGCTAGTACTGTAGAACAAATTAGTTTGTTCGTGTTCCCGCCAATGGCTGACAACATCTTGGAGACAAGTATTTTTGTATTGGTTTCATGACACTCTCGTGCATATGATCCTGTTGAACTATATCTGCGTTTGGATCCCAGTCAACCATGTCGTGGGAGCTGCATAACATTTGTGCTCTGTCTGAAACCCTTCTTGTTGTCTATTATAATCGTATATTACTGCGAAATCAACTCCCTCCTATATGATAGGGTAAAAGGGCACCTCAACGGAACCTGCTTTTGTATACTCTGTATATTTTGAATCGAAAAATATTCAGTTGCTAATAACTCAAATATTGGCGGGAATGTGAACCAGGGTTAAATCTCTACATTTAACGTTGATTACAAGTTTGTTTTGCGTTGCTAAGACTCAACATAACAACGGATATCAGCAGTGGTATCAGCGCCGAAGGTCCTACAACGGTATCAAAACTTGAACCTGTCTGTGTCTTCAGTTCATAGAGTGCCATGTTTGCTCATAAGATTAGATCAGTAGGGGAATTAATTGTTTGCTCGTAAGATTATATCAGTAAGGGAATTAATTGTTTGCTCATAAGATTAGATCAGTAGGGGAATTTTAATCCTACCGTCAAGTCAATTTCACGACATAAACGAATGTCAGGGTAAAATATGAACATTCCTATTTCCCAAGTGATTTTTAAATGCACTAAACTTAATAACATGACTGACATTGTGTAGAAACATGCAATTTGGTTATATTGGGTGCAATATTGTAGTTTCAACGCAGCGGACTATGAACAATGTAGAAAAAACAAAACATTAGTAAATCTCATGTTAGGGATCTTTTTTCACCAGTACTCAAAACTATCAACCGTATACTTCACATACGGTTTATTGGACATCAACGGCTTTCAGTTTATTAACGTTAGAGCTACTACTGAATCAAGCTGGCCTGAATTGCACTGATATGCTGCTGAGTTGCACTGATATGCTGCTGAGTTGCACTGATATACTGCTGAGTTGCACTGATATGCTGCTGAGTTGCACTGATATGCTGCTGAGTTGCACTGATATGCTGCTGAGTTGCACTGATATGCTGCTGAGTTCTTTGATATGACGCTGAGTTGCTGTGATGTAATTGAGCTGCTCTAACATGCCACTGAGTTGTTTGGATATGCCGTTGAGTTGTTCTGATATACCGCTGAGTTGCTCCGACGTGTAGCTGAGTTGTTCCTGATTGCCGCAAAGTTACTCTAATATGGCACCAAGTGCTGATATGCTTGAGCTGCGCTGCTATGTCTTTTTGAGCTTTGTTATGTCACCGAGCTGCTCTGATGTGCCGCTGACTTGCTCTGATATACCACTCTGTAACTCTGATGTGCCGCTGACTTGCTCTTTGATATGTTGCTTCGGCTTCAAAGGTCAGCGACAGCAAAATTCCTCCTTGTGGAAAAGGCTTAAACAATTCTGATTGTAGCTGGAATACAGGATTACTGGTGCAAAATGTTTACAAATAATTTTGTCAAAGGCCGGATTGCGATCTTTTTGATACGACCCAAGCTGAGGGTTGTTGTATTGCATCATATGTACGG
This sequence comes from Gammarus roeselii, assembly GCA_016164225.1. NCBI lineage: Eukaryota > Metazoa > Arthropoda > Malacostraca > Amphipoda > Gammaridae > Gammarus > Gammarus roeselii. Next base: position 9,681 of record SDVV010024085.1, read on the forward strand.
TTCTATCAGAAACTGAGTTTTGTTTATTGTAGATGTCAAGCCTACTTGCTTATACATACATGAACCTTATCTAAGTCATAGACTTGAGATATCGAATTCTCTGGTATGGCGCTAGTCTCCTGCACTCTTCCTAGTCCCTTGAGGCCAATGCTCACCCAATGGGGTACAACTGATTACGTTCTCTCATGTTCGCAACAAACGTGGCTTTATAGTGCGACCAAACACATTGCTTTGTTACGAAGCCTCTCATCATCTACTCTGAGCACTGCCTGAGCCTGCTCTGTTTATCGGCTCAACACGAACCATCCATTACAACTTGTTGCCTCTAAAAATGTAACACCTATTTGAACAATTTTCTTGACCTTCCTTTTTTTTTACGGCATGAATTAGTAAAACGCCCACGTTATAGTCATGGAAAGTGTGTAAATGTGGCAAACGTCCTCGAACACACATCCTTTTATGATTGGTGTAGGGCACTACCTTCCAACCAACCATGATTGGTGTAGACACTACCTTCCAACCAACCATTATTGGTGTAGGGCACTACCTTCCAACAAACCATTATTGGTGTTGGGCACTGCCTTCCAACCAACCATGATTGGTGTTGGGCACTGCCTTCCAACCAACCATGATTGGTGTTGGGCACTACCTTCCAACCAACCATGATTGGTGTTGGGCACTACCTTCCAACCAACCATTATTGGTGTAGGGCACTACCTTCCAACCAACCATGATTGGTGTTGGGCACTGCCTTCCAACCAACCATGATTGGTCTAGGGCACTACCTTCCAAGCAACCATTATTGGTGTAGGGCACTACCTTTGAACCAACCATTATTGGTGTAGGGCACTACCTTCCAACCAACCATCATTAGTGTAGGGCACTACCTTCGAACCAACCATTATTGGTGTAGGGCACTACCTTTCAACCAACCATGATTGGTGTAGGGCACTACCTTCCAACCAACCATTATTGGTGTAGGGCACTACCTTTCAACCAACCATGATTGGTGTAGGGCAGTACCTTCCAACCAACCATGATTGGTGTAGGGCACTACTTTTCAACCAACCATGATTGGTGTAGGGCACTACCTTCCAACCAACCATTATTGGTGTTGTGCACTACCTTCCAACCAGCCATGATTGGTGTTGGGCACTACCTTCCAACCAACCATTATTGGTGTAGGGCACTACCTCTCAACCAACCATGATTGGTGTAGGGCACTACCTTTCAACCAACCATGATTGGTGTAGGGCACTACCTTCCAACCAACCATGATTGGTGTAGGGCACTACCTTCCAACCAACCATGATTGGTGTAGGGCACTACCTTCCAACCAACCATGATTGGTGTAGGGCACTACCTTCCAACCAACCATGATTGGTGTAGGGCACTACCTTCCAACCAACCATTATTGGTGTAGGGCACTACCTTTCAACCAACCACTATTGGTGTAGGGCACTACCTTTCAACCAACCATTATTGGTGTAAGGCACTACCTTTCAACCAACCATTATTGGTGTGGGGCACTACCTTTCAACCAACCATTATTGGTGTAGGGCACTACCTTCCAACAAACCATTATTGGTGTTGGGCACTACCTTTCAACCAACCATGATTGGTGTAGGGCACTACCTTTCAACCAACCATGATTGGTGTTGGGCACTACCTTTCAACCAACCATGATTGGTGTTGGGCACTACCTTCCAACCAACCATGATTGGTGTTGGGCACTACCTTCCAACCAACCTTGATTGGTGTTGGGCACTACCTTCCAACCAACCATGATTGGTGTAGGGCACTACCTTCTAACCAACCATTATTGGTGTAGGGCACTACCTTTCAACCAACCATGATTGGTGTAGGGCACTACCTTTCAACCAACCATTATTGGTGTAGGGCACTACCTTTCAACCAACCATTATTGGTGTTGGGCACTACCTTCCAACCAACCATTATTGGTGTTGGGCACTACCTTTCAACCAACCATTATTGGTGTTGGGCACTACCTTTCAACCAACCATTATTGGTGTAGGGCACTTCCTTACAACCAACCATTATTGGTGTTGGGCACTACCTTTCAACCAACAATGATTGATGTAGGGCACTACCTTTCAACCAACCATGATTGGTGTTGGGCACTACCTTTCAACCAACCGTGATTGGTGTTGGACACTACCTTCCAACCAACCATGATTGGTGTTGGGCACTACCTTCCAACCAACCATGATTGGTGTAGGGCACTACCTTCCAACCAACCATTATTGGTGTAGGGCACTACCTTCCAACCAACCAATATTGGTGTAGGGCACTACCTTCCAACCAACCATGATTGGTGTTGGGCACTACCTTCCAACCAACCATTATTGGTGTAGGGCACTACCTTCCAACCAACCATTAATGGTGTAGGGCACTACCTTCCAATCAACCATTATTGGTGTAGGGCACTACCTTCCAACCAACCATTATTGGTGTAGGGCACTACCTTTCAACCAACCATGATTGGTGTAGAGCACTACCTTTCAACCAACCATGATTGGTGTAGAGCACTACCTTTCAACCAACCATGATTGGTGTAGGGCACTACCTTCCAACCAACCATTATTGGTGTAGGGCACTACCTTTCAACCAAACATTATTGGTGTTGGGCACTACCTTCCAACCAACCATTATTGGTGTTGGGCACTACCTTTCAACCAACCATTAGTGGTGTAGGGCACTACCTTTCAACCAACCATTATTGGTGTAGGGCACTACCTTTCAACCAACCATTATTGGTGTTGGGCACTACCTTTCAACCAACAATGATTGGTGTAGGGCACTACCTTTCAACCAACCATGATTGGTGTTGGGCACTACCTTCCAACCAACCATGATTGGTGTTGGGCACTACCTTCCAACCAACCATGATTGGTGTTGGGCACTACCTTCCAACCAACCATGATTGGTGTAGGGCACTACCTT
>SDVV010024086.1:0-12644 GCA_016164225.1 Gammarus roeselii
TAGAAACATGTATATCGTAAATTCATCATGACGTGACTTATCGAATTTTCTCCAATAAGATTTTCCTTTTGAATATACATATTTCGTACTGTTGAATTTAAATGATTTCGTCATGTAACTATTACATGAAGGTTAGAAACAAAATTTAGCTTTTCCCTATACAATAATACATAAACTATACATTTCAATAAATGATGATCGCTTGGTACTCATTCAAGGTTGAAAGCGGTCCACAAGCTTGAGTTTCTGATGATATCAAAAGAGGTAAAAGATCCGTGACGAGTGGGGTTCGGACCCGAGACACTGATGCCATAGTCTGAGACTGATACCACTAAGCCATGAGAGGCGCAAAACTGTGGGTCGATGAAGTATATAGTGTTCGATTAATTATTTTCATTATAATATTTGATTTGATTCAAGCAAGGAAAACGGCATAATTTTGAGGAATTGAATTCATGAAGATTTGTTGCGACGAAAATTCATGCAAATTGAGTATCATGTAATAGTTACCAGATTCATGTTGTGTCAACAAGACATCCGGGAACATGGCCTAAAGAAGTGAAACATCGGCATGATTTATCGGATACATGTAAATTCAACAAGATCTAAAATCAATATGAAAATAATTGTAGATTCGAACAGACTATTTGCAGAAATCATGTTACATTTACATGTATATGGCTATGAACAGGCCAACATGACAAATATTGTACATTTTACAAGTCATTTTCTCTCTGTGTACGTATTGCATATGATCAACTGTTGAACTGATGCTATATGTAGGGAACTTATTGAAAATGATCAACAGTTGAACTGATTTCATGTGTAGGGTACGTAATTCATATGATCAACTGTTGAACTGATGTTATACGTAGAGTACGTATTGAATTTGATCACATGTTGAACTGATGTTATATGTAGGAAACGTATTGCATATGATTTACTGTTTAACTGATGTTATATGTAGGGTACGAATTGCATATGATCAAACTTTCGAATTGGGGTTATATGTATGGCAAGTATTGCAAATAATCAGCTGTTGAACTGATGTTATATGTTGGGTACGAATTGCATATGATCAACATTTGAGTCGATGTTATATGTAGAGTTCGTATAGCATATGATCAACTGTTGAACTGATGTTATTCGTAAGGTACGTATTGCATATGATCAATTGTTAAACTGATGTTATATGTAGGGTACGTATTGCATATGATAAACTGTTGACCCGAAGTTTTATGTAGGGTTCATATTGCATATGAGCAACTGTTGAACTGATGTTATATGTAGGGTACGTATTGCATATTATCAACTGTTGAACTGATTTTATATGTAGGGTACGTATTACATACGATCAACTGCTGAACTGATGTGATATGTAGGGTAGGCATGTCACATAATCAACTGTTGAACTGATGTTACATGTAGGGTTCGTATTGCATATGAATAACTGTTGAACTGATGCTAAATGTAGGGTACGTATATCATATGATCAACTGTTAAACTGATGATATATGTAGGGTATGTATTGCATATGATCAACTGTTGAACTGGTGTTATATGAAGGGTACGTATTGCATATGATCAACTGTTGTTCAGATGTTACATGTATGGTAAGTATTTCATACGATCAACTGTTACACTGATGTCATATGTAGGGTACGTATCGCATATAATCAACTGTTGAACTGATGTGATATGTAAGGTACGGATTGCATATGATCAACTGTTGAACTGCTGTTATATGTAGGGTACGTATAGCATATGATCAACTGCTGTTCAGATGTTAAATGTATGGTAAGTATTTCATATTATCAACTGTTACACTGATGTCGTATGTAGGGTACGTATCGCATATAATCAACTGTAGAATTGATGTTATGTGTAAGGTACGTCATGCATATGATCAGCTGTCGATCAACTGTTGATGCATATGATCAACTGTTGAACTGATGTTATATGTAGTAAACGTTTTGCATATGATAAACTGTTAAACTGATGTTATATGTATGATAGGTCATGCAAATGATCAACTGTTGAACTGATGTTATGAGTAGGGTACGTATTGCATATGATCAACTGTTGAATTGATGTTAATTGTATAGGTAGGTATTGCATATTATCAACTGCTGAACTTATGTTATAGTTAGGGCACGTATTGCATATGATCAACTGTTGAACTGATGTTATATGGAGTGAACGTAATGCATATGATCAACTGTTTAACTGATGTTATATGTACAATGCGTATTGTATATTACCAACTGTTGAACGATGTTATTTGTCATTTGTATTGCATATGATCAACTGTTGAACGGATGTTACATATAGGTATGTATTGCAAATGATAAACTGTTGTACTGATGTTATATGTAGAGTACGTAATGCATACGATCGACTTTTCAACTGATGTTGTATGTAGGTTACGTATTGCATATGATCAACTGCTGACCTGAAGTTTTATGTAGGGTACATATTGCATATGAACAACTGTCGAACAGATGTTATTAGTATGGTACGTCTTGCATATGATCAACCGTTGAACTGATATCATATGTAAGGAACGTGTTGCACATGATCAATTGTTGTTTATATGTTATATGTATGGTAAGTATTTCATATGATCAACTGTTACACTGATGTCGTATGTAGGGTACGTATCGCATATAATCAACTGTAGAACTGATGTAATATGTGAGGGACGTATTGCATATGATCAACTGTCGATCAACTGTTGATGCATATGATCAACTGTTGAACTGATGCTATATGTAGGAAACGTATTGCATATAATAAACTGTTGAACTGATGTTATATGTAGGATAGGTCATGCAAATGATCAATTGTTGAACTGATGTTATGAGTAGGGTACATATTGCATATGATCAACTGGTGAACTAATGATAAATGTAAAGGTACGTATTGCATATCATCAACTGTTGAACTGATGTAATATGTGAGGGACGTATTGCATATGATCAACTGTCGATCAACTGTTGATGCATATGATCAACTGTTGAACTGATGCTAAATGTAGGAAACGTATTGCATAAGATAAACTGTTGAACTGATGTTATGTAGGATTGGTCATGCAAATGATCAACTGTTGAACTGATGTTATGAGTAGGGTACATATTGCATATGATCAACTGGTTAACTGATGATAAATGTAAAGGTACGTATTGCATATCATCAACTGTTGAACTTATGTTATAGTTAGGGCACGTATTGCATTTGATCAACTGTTGAACTGATGTTATATGTAGGGTACGTATTGCAAATGATCAACTGTTGAACTGATGTTATATGTAGGGTACGTATTGCAAACGATCTTTTATGGAACTGATGTTATATGTAGTGTACGAATTGCATTTGATCATCTGTTGAACTGATATTATATGTAGTGAACGTATTGCATATTATCAACTGTTTAACTGATGTTATATGTACAAGCGTATTGCATATGATCAACTGGTGAACTGATGTTATTTTTAGGGCACGTATTGCATATGATCAACTGTTGAACGGATGCTACATATATGTATGTATTGCAAATAATCAACTGTTGAACTAATGTTATATAGAGTACGTAATGCATACGATCGACTTTTCAACTGATGTTATATGTAGGTTACGTATTGAATATGACCAACTGTTGAAATGATATTATATGTAGGGTACGTATTGCATATTATCAACTGTTGAACTGATGTTATATGTATGGTACGTATTTCATATGATCATTGTTGCACTGATGTTATATGTAGGGTACGTATTGCGTATGATCAACTGCTGACCTGAAGTTTCATGTAGGGTACAAATTGCATATGAGCAACTGTTGAACAGATGTTATTAGTCGGATTCGTATTGCATATGATCAACTGTTCAACTGATGTTATATGTAGGGTACGTATTGCATATTATTAACTGTTGAACAGGCTTCATATGGTGGGTACGTATTACATACGATCAACTGTTGAGCTGATGTGATATGTAGGGTACGTATGTCATATAATCAACTGTTGAACTGATGTTATATGTAGAGTACGTATTGCATATGATTAACGGTTGAACTGATGTTAAATTAGGGGAACGTATTTCATATGATCAACTGTTGAACTGATGTTATATGTATTGTATGTATTGAATATGATCAACTGTTGAAGTGATGTTATTTGTAGTTTACGTATTGCATATGACCAAGTGGTGAACTGATGTTACAGGTAGGGTACGTATTGCATATAATCAATTGTTGAACTAATGTTATATGTAGGGTACGCATTGCAAAATCAACTGTTTAACTGATGATATATAGGGTACGTATAGCATATGATCAACTGTTGAACTGATATTATGTGTATGGTACGTATTGCATGTGATCAACTGTTGAACTGATGTTATATGTATGGTACGTGTTGCATATGATCAACCGTTGAACTGATGTTATATGTAAGGTACGTGTTGCATATGATCAATTGTTGTTTGTATGTTATATGTATGGTAAGTATTTCATATGATCAACTGTTACACTGATGTCGTATGTAGGGTACGTATCGCATACAATCAACTGTAGAACTGATGTTATATGTGAGGTACGTATTGCATATGGTCAACTGTCGATCATCTGTTGATGCATATGATCAACTGTTGAACTGATGCTATATGTAGGAAACGTATTGCATATGATAAACTGTTGAACTGATGTTATATGTAGGATAGGTCATGCAAATGATCAACTGTTGAACTGATGTTATGAGTAAGGTAAATATTGCATATGATCAACTGGTGAACTGATGATAAATGTATAGAAACGTATTGCATATCATCAACTGTTGAACTTATGTTATAGTTAGGGTACGTATTGCATATTATCAACTATTGAACTGATGTTATATGTATGGTACGTATTTCATATGATCAATGTTGCTCTGATGTTATGTGTAGGGTACGTATTGCATATGATCAACTGCTGACCTGAAGTTTTATGTAGGGTACATATTGCATATGAACAACTGTCGAACAGATGTTATTAGTATGGTACGTCTTGCATATGATCAACCGTTGAACTGATGTTATATGTAAGGTACGTGTTGCATATGATCAATTGTTGTTTATATGTTATATGTATGGTAAGTATTTCATATGATCAACTGTTACACTGATCTCGTATGTAAGGTACGTATCGCATATAATCAACTGTAGAACTGATGTTATATGTAAGGTACGTATTGCATATGATCAACTGTCGATCAACTGTTGATGCATATGATCAACTGTTGAACTGATGCTACATGTAGGAAACGTATTGCATATAATAAACTGTTGAACTGATGTTATATGTAGGATAGGTCATGCAAATGATCAATTGTTGAACTGATGTTATGAGTAGGGTACATATTGCATATGATCAACTGGTGAACTGATGATAATTGTATAGGTAGGTATTGCATATCATCAACTGTTGAACTTATGTTATAGTTAGGGCACGTATTGCATATGATCAACTGTTGAACTGATGTTATATGTAGGGTACGTATTGCAAACGATCTTTTATGGAACTGATGTTATATGTAGTGTACGTATTGCATTTGATCATCTGTTGAACAGATATTATATGTAGTGAACATATTGCATATGATCAACTGTTTAACTGATGTTATATGTACAAGCGTTTTGCATATGATCAACTGTTGAACTGATGTTATTTGTAGGGCACGTATTGCATATGATCAACTCTTGAACGGATGTTACATATAGGTATGTATTGCAAATGATCGACTGTTGAACTGATGTTATATAGAGTACGTAATGCATACGATCGACTTTTCAACTGATGTTATATGTAGATTACGTATTGAATATGACCAACTGTTGAAATGATATTATATTTAGGATACGTATTGCATAATATCAACTGTTGAACTAATTTCATATGTATGGTACGTATTTCATATGATCAATGTTGCACTGATGTTATATATAGGGTACGTATTGCATATGATCAACTGCTGACCTGAAGTTTTATGTAGGGTACATATTGCATATGAGCAACTGTTGAACAGATGTTATTAGTCGGGTTCGTATTGCATATGATCAACTGTTCAATTGATGTTATATGTAGGGTACGTATTGCATATTATTAACTGTTGAACAGACTTTATATGGTGGGTACGTATTACATACTATCAACTGTTGAACTGATGTGATATGTAGGGTACGATGTCATATAATCAACTGTTGAACTGATGTTATATGTAGAGTACGTATTGCATATGATTAACGGTTGAACTGATGTTAAATTAGGGGAACGTATTTCATATGATCAACTGTTGAACTGATGTTATATGTAGGGTATGTATTGAATATGATCAACTGTTGATCTGATATTATATGTATGGTACGTGTTGCATATGATCAACCGTTGAACTGATGTTATATGTAAGGTACGTGTTGCATATGATCAATTGTTGTTTATATGTTATATGTATGGTAAGTACTTCATATGATCAACTGTTACACTGATGTCGTATGTAGGGTACGTATCGCATACAATCAACTATAGAAGTGATGTTATATGTGAGGTACGTATTGCATATGATCAACTGTCGATCAACTGTTGATGCATATGATCAACTGTTGAACTGATGCTATATGTAGGAAACGTATTGCATAAGATAAACTGTTGAACTGATGTTATATGTAGGATAGGTCATGCAAATGATCAACTGTTGAACTGATGTTATGAGTAGGGAACATATTGCATATGATCAACTGGTTAACTGATGATAAATGTATAGGTACGTATTGCATATCATCAACTGTTGAACTTATGTTATAGTTAGGGCACGTATTGCATTTGATCAACTGTTGAACTGATATTATATGTAGTGAACGTATTGCATCTGATCAACTGTTTAACTGATGTACAATGCGTATTGCATATGATCAACTGTTGAACTGATGTTATTTGTTGGGCACGTATTGCATATGATCAACTGTTGGACGGATGTTACGTATAGGTATGTATTGCAAATGGTCAACTGTTGAACTGATGTTATATGTAGAGTACGTAATGCATACGATTGACTTTTCAACTGATGTTATATGTAGGTTACGTATTGCATATGATCAACTGTTGAAATGATGTTATATGTAGGGTACGTATTGCATATTATCAACTGTTGAACTGGTGTTATATGTATGGTACGTATTTCATATGATCAATGTTGCACTGATGTTATATGTAGTGTACGCATCGTATATGATCAATTGTTCAACTGATGTCTTATGTAGGGTACGTATCGCAAATGATCAATTGTTGAACTGAGGTTACATGTAAGGTACGGATTGCAGATGATCAACTGTTGGACTGCTGTTATATGTAGGGTACGTATTGCATACGATCAACTATTGTTCATATGTTATATGTATGGTAAGTATTTCATATGATTGACTGTTACACTGATGTCATATGTAGGGTACGTATTGCATATGATCAACTGTTGAACTGATGTTATTTGTAGGGCACGTATTGCATATGATCAACTGTTGAACGGATGTCACATATAGGTATGTATTGCAAATGATCAACTGTTGAACTGATGTTATATGTAGAGTACGTAATGCATACGATCGACTTTTCAACTGATATTATATGTAGGTTACGTATTGCATATGATCAACTATTGAAATGATGTTATATGTAGGGTACGTATTGCATATTATCCACTGTTGAACTGAGTTATATGTGAGGTACGTATTGCATATGATCAACTGTCGATCAACTGTTGATGCATGTGATCAACTGTAGAACTGATGTTATGTGTAGGAAACGTATTGCATATGATAAACTGTTAAACTGATGTTATATGTAGGATAGGTATTGCAAATGATCAACTGTTGAACTGATGTTATGAGTAGTGTACGTATTGCATATGATCAACTGTTGAACTGATGTTAAATGAAGAGTACGTATTGCATATTATCCTTTGTTGAACTTATGTTTTAGTTAGGGTACGTATTGCATTTGATCAACTGTTGTACTGATGTTATATGTAGGGTACGCATTGCATATGATCAATTGTTGAACTGTGTTATATGTATGGTACGTATCGCATATGATCAACTGTTGAACTGCTTTTATATGTAGGGTACGTATCGCATATGATCAATTGTTGAACTGAGGTTATATGTTACGTACGGACTGCATATTATCAACTGTTGAACCTATGATACAGGTAGGGTACGTATTGCATTTGATCAACTATGGAACTGAGTTTCTATATAGGGTACGTATTGCATATGATCAACTGTTGACCTGATGTTATATGAAGGGTACGTTATGCAGATGATCAAGAGTTGAACTGATGTTAGATGTAGGGTACGTATTGCATATGATCAACTGTTGAACTGATGTTATATGTAGGGTACGTATTGCAAACGATCTTTTATGGAACTGATGTTATATGTAGTGTACGTATTGCATATGATCAACTGCTGACCTGAAGTTTTATGTAGGGAACATATTGCATATGAGCAACTGTTGAACAGATGTTATTAGTCGGGTTCGTATTGCATATGATCAACTGTTCAACTGATGTTATATGTAGGGTACGTATTGCATATTATTAACTGTTGAACAGACTTTATATGGTGGGTACGTATTACATACGATCAACTGTTGAACTGATGTGATATGTAGGGTATGTATTGAATATGATCAACTGTTGAACTGATGTTATATGTATGGTACGTGTTGCATATGATTAACAATTGAACTGATGTTATATGTAAGGTACGTGTTGCATATGATCAATTGTTGTTTATATGTTATATGTATGGTAAGTACTTCATATGATCAACTGTTACACTGATGTCGTATGTAGGGTCGTATCGCATACAATCAACTGTAGAACTGATGTTATATGTGAGGTACGTATTGCATATGATCAACTGTCGATCAACTGTTGATGCATATGATCAACTGTTGAACTGATGCTAAATGTAGGAAACGTATTGCATAAGATAAACTGTTGAACTGATGTTATGTAGGATTGGTCATGCAAATGATCAACTGTTGAACTGATGTTATGAGTAGGGTACATATTGCATATGATCAACTGGTTAACTGATGATAAATGTATAGGTACGTATTGCATATCATCAACTGTTGAACTTATGTTATAGTTAGGGCACGTATTGCATTTGATCAACTGTTGAACTGATGTTATATGTAGGGTACGTATTGCATATGATCAACTGTTGAACTGATGTTATATGTAGGGTACGTATTGCATTTGATCATCTGTTGAACTGATACTATATGTAGTGAACGTATTGCATATGATCAACTGTTTAACTGATGTTATATGTACAATGCGTATTGCATATGATCAACTGTTGAACTGATGTTATTTGTTGGGCACGTATTGCATATGATCAACTGTTGGACGGATGTTACGTATAGGTATGTAATGCCAATGATCAACTGTTGAACTGATGTTATATTTAGAGTACGTAATGCATACGATCGACTTTTCAACTGATGTTATATGTAGGTTACGTATTGCATATGATCAACTTTTGAAATGATGTTATATGTAGGGTACGTATTGCATATTATCAACTATTGAACTGGTGTTATATGTATGGTACGTATTTCATATGATCAATGTTGCACTGATGTTATATGTAGTGTACGCATCGTATATGATCAATTTTCAACTGATGTCTTATGTAGGGTACGTATCGCAAATGATCAATTGTTGAACTGAGGTTACATGTAAGGTACAGATTGCAAATGATCAACTGTTGAACTGCTGTTATATGTAGGGTACGTATTGCATACGATCAACTATTGTTCATATGTTATATGTATGGTAAGTATTTCATATGATTGACTGTTACACTGATGTCATATGTAAGGTACGTATTGCATATGATCAACTGTTGAACTGATGTTGTTTGTAGGGCACGTATTGCATATGATCATCTGTTGAACGGATGTTACATATAGGTATGTATTGCAAATGATCAACTGTTGAACTGATGTTATATGTAGAGTACGTAATGCATACGATCGGCTTTTCAATTGATATTATATGTAGGTTACGTATTGCATATGATCAACTATTGGAATGATGTTATATGTAGGGTACGTATTGTATATTATCAACTATTGAACTGATGTTATATGTGAGGTACGTATTGCATATGATCAACTGTCGATCAACTGTTGATGAATGTGATCAACTGTAGAACTGATGTTATGTGTAGGAAACGTATTGCATATGATAAACTGTTAAACTGATGTTATATGTAGGATAGGTATTGCAACTGATCAACTGTTGAACTGATGTTATGAGTAGGGTACGTATTGCATATGATCAACTGTTGAACTGATGTTAAATGAAGGGTACGTATTGCATATTATCCTTTGTTGACATTATGTTTTAGTTAGGGTACGTATTGCATTTGATCAATTGTTGTACTGATGTTATATGTAGGGTACGCATTGCATATGATCAATTGTTGAACTGATGTTATATGTATGGTACGTATCGCATATGATCAACTGTTGAACTGCTTTTATATGTAGGGTACGTATCGCATATGATCAATTGTTGAACTGAGGTTATATGTTAGGTACGGACTGCATATTATCAACTGTTGAACCTATGATACAGGTAGGGTACGTATTGCATTTGATCAACTATGGAACTGAGTTTCTATATAGGGTACGTATTGCATATGATCAACTGTTGACCTGATGTCATATGTAGGGTACGTATTGGATTTGATCAACTGTTGAACTGATATTATATGTAGTGTACGTATTGCATATGATCAACTGTTTAAATGATGTTATATGTACAATTCGTACTGCGTATGATCAACTGTTGAACTGATGTTATTTGTAGGGTACATAATTGCATGTTATCAACTGTTGAACGGATGTTACATATATGGTATGAATTACAAATGATCAACTGTTGAACTGATGTTATATGTAGAGTACGTAATGCATACGACTAGTTTTTCAACTGATGTTAGATGTAGGTTACGTATTGCATATTATCAACTGTTGAACTGATGCTATATGTAGGGTACATATAGCATATTATCTACTGTTGAACTTATTTTATATGTATGGTACGTATTTCATATGATCAACTGTTGCACTGATGTTATATGTAGGGTACGTATCGCATATGATCAATTGTTCAACTGATGTTATATGTAGGGTACGTATTGCATATGATCAATTGTTGAACTGAGGTTATATGTAAGGTACGGATTGCATATGATCAACTGTTGAGATGGTGTTATATGTATGGTAAGTATTTCATATGATCAACTGTTACACTGATGTCATATGTAGGGAACGTATCGCATATGATCAACTGTTGAACTGATGTTGTATGTAGGGTACTTATTGCATATGATCAACTGTTGAACTGATGTTATATGTACAATGCGTATTGCATATGATCAACTGTTGAACTGATGTTATTTGTAGAGTACGCATTGCATATGACCAACTGTTGAACGGATGTTACATATAGGGCATGTATTGCAAATGATCAACTGTTGAACTGATGTTATAGGTAGGGTACGTATTGCAAACGATCATTTATGGAACTGATGTTATATGTAGGGTACGTATTGCATTTGATCATCTGTTGAACTGATCTTATGTGTAGTGAACGTATTGCATATGATCAACTGTTTAACCAATGTTATATGTACAATGCGTATTGCATATTATCAACTGTTGAACGTTGTTATTTGTTATTTGTATTGCATATGATCAACTGTGGAACGGATGTTACATATAGGTATGTATTGCAAATGATCAACTGTTGAACTGCTGTTATATGTAGGGGTACGTATTGATCATATGTTATATGTATGGTAAGTATTTTATATGATCGACTGTTACACTGATGTCATATGTAGGGTACGTATTGCATTTGATCAACTGTTGAACTGATGTTATATGTAGAGTACGTATTGCATATGATCAACTGTAGAACTGATGTTATATGTATTGAACGTAATGCATATGATCAACTGTTTAACTGATGTTATATGTACAATGCGTATTGCATATTATCAACTGTAGAACGATGTTATTCGTTTTTTGTATTGCATATGATCAACTGTTGAACGGATGTTACATATAGGTATGTATTGCGAATGATCAACTGTTGAACTGATGTTATATGTAGAGTACGTAATGCATACGATCGACTTTTCAACTGATGTTATATGTAGGTTACGTATTGCATATGATCAACTGTTGAAATGATATTATATGTAGGGTACGTATTGCATATTATCAACTGTTGAACAGATGTTATATGTATGGTACGTATTTCATATGATCAATGTTGCACTGATATTATATGTAGGGTACGTATTGCATATGATTAACGGTTGAACTGATGTTAAATTAGGGGAACGTTTTTCATATGATCAACTGTTGAACTGATGTTATGTGTCGGGTATGTATTGAATATGATCAACTGTTGAAGTGATGTTATTTGTAGTTTACGTGTTGCATATGACCATGTGGTGAACTGATGTTACGTGTAGGGTACGTATTGCATATAATCAATTGTTGAACTAATGTTCTATGTAGG
>SDVV010024087.1:0-12644 GCA_016164225.1 Gammarus roeselii
GAGTTTAGGACCCAACGTCCTGCAGATCCGACTTGGAAGTGGAGCCGACGAGTGGTCGGTAGCGGCAGCACACAGGGAGAGGATAAGCACTATTTTTTATCACTGTTCGCCTACCACGTTTGGATAAAGAATGAGCTGCGCGGTGAGACCTCCCGCGAAAATGAGTGTTGCCATCTTCCCCTTTGTAAACTTTTTGAAAGTTCAAAAACATAAAAGTCTTGCTAAAAAAAAATTTGTTAATGCTTATATTTAAATTAACGTTTTTAAGGGTAGCTCTACACGCCTGTTGTAGGTTGTGAGCGATTTTACCATTTGAATTGGTTATTATATTTTATTTTGCGTGGTTTGGCAAAATTTGTTGTTCGAATGATTGTTTGGGCTGCTAATGGATGTTACACTATATACAGTTATTATTATTATTTACATTATTAATATTTTTATTTGAATTTTATTTCATCTTATTTTATTTTTGTTAACTCACAAAATAATACTATGTTACTTCTACGTATGACGTCGTGATTGGCGTCGAACTTTATACAAATGAACGCTACAAATTACTTTACACATAAGCAGGATAGAATTGTATGCCGTAATTTATTCATTGTTGTGTGCGGTAATTTTATAACTTTGTTCTCACTGTATCCCTGAAATAAGATGTCTCAATTGTAATACTGTGCCCATGTTGGTTTTTAAAAGTTTATTAATAATATGATTATTATCTTTATTATTATTATTATCATTAGTACCATCATTGCTATTATTATTATTGTAATGATTATTATGATTATTATTATTATTGTTGCTATTATTATTACTCTTCGTAACCTGTGTATAATATTTAACGTTAACTAAAGGTAAACAAGGAATTCCTGCATTTAGCGCGTGAGTTAACAATTGTTTTTTCTTTAAATTAAACCATCTAGGTCAGCAAAACACATATCATTCAACTTAATCTAATATATATTTTTTAATCTGTCAGAAAATTGAGTTGTCTGATGAGTTAAATCAGAGAGCACATTTGAAATTACAATTTCATATGCAAAGAACACACTATGTTCCTTCTTCTCTGTACAGTATTTCTCTCCAAGTTCTTAACAATGACGACACAACGAACGCTTGGCTACTGCAGATTGGAATAAGGAATTTATTGTTAAAAGCTATTACCATATTCAGGAGACTGTGTGCCGCTTGAAGAAAAACACCTGTAGTGATTTGATGGGTTCTCTGCAAATATGTCATGAGGCATTTCGCCTTATGTTTTCTAAGTTCACCGTGAACGGTCTCACGCTCACCCGAAGTTGGTAACTGAAACGGCAACACGAAACTGCGATGTTACCAGTTACAGCCCGCTGACTGAACGGACCAGTCAACACTAAAACATACGATGCCAATTAGGGCTAGGCAATTAACTGAAATATGCATCTTATATAAAATAAACATCAATGAGAACGTTTGATCGTATAATTTTTTGTAATGTATTCAAACAGGTTTAAAATGTTTATTGATCACGTAAAATCTTTAGTTCTCCGAGTACAGTCGGACATTAGCAAAGTTTAATTAGTAATTTTTGCGGTCATATAAATGAACTCATTCGGGTTTACGCCTGTGAACTTTGCCGTGTCGCCTTTTCAACTCCGATTGATTTCAGCTGAAGGCGATACGATTTTCATGAGTAGGGTGACGCATTTAAAGGGAAAAAATAGGTCTGCATCAGTCGACAAAAGGTGTCTTTATAGCTCACCGTC
The DNA here is from genome assembly GCA_016164225.1 of Gammarus roeselii. Classification (NCBI taxonomy): domain Eukaryota; kingdom Metazoa; phylum Arthropoda; class Malacostraca; order Amphipoda; family Gammaridae; genus Gammarus; species Gammarus roeselii. Next base: position 1,746 of record SDVV010024087.1, read on the forward strand.
GGCCTTCCCATATTATGTTGGCAGAAATCTCTTTACAGTGCATTGCAGTAAGCTGGGTAATAATACACTTCCTCTGAAGAATAGGAGAACTTCCGTATTTGAATGTCAAGTGAGGATGCAAATTTTTTAAACTACAAATATTTATTTCCACACACGCTGCTAGGTATATATTCATTAAGACGATGTAATATCGTATGAATTTCAGCTTCTACAAGTCATGCAAAATGTTTTTCAACCTATTTATATTAATTAATACAGTTATAGGTAATATCTGTTTGAGACTCCATAATTTCAAGTGCAATGTTTGGAATTTCCTTGGCTGAGGAGGTTCATTGACAACTGCCACATTTCTTCGCCGTAAATTCAACTCTGTTCATCCCAAATGGATCCTGTTGAAGTACACAAGATGAAAAATATACAATTTCATTCACGTCATCTAATATACCCATCACTAACAAATGAGTACATTTTAACTCGGCAGTCCAGTTCATACACTTTGATTTATTTCTCAATCTATTTTGACTGATAAAGTTTGAGGTTTATAGGACAGGTACTCAGATAACAACGACTATGCAGCAGCATTAAATAATTTTCTTGTTGATAATTTACGTTATTGTGCGACAATGCATTATTTTTTAGTGACAGATTTGTTATTGTTTTCTGGCGGTTGCATTTGATCGGCTGGAGAGAAGTGTACGCTTGCAACATGAAATTAATGCACCATTCCAGTATCATCTGATGGCTGACGACTGATGCTACATTTTAGATCTAGGATTTTAGTTGTACTATGTTTCTTTCTTAGTTTTACCATGGCTGAAACACTTAACAGTTCTTTACCATCTGGATCGCGTCCTGCCCCAGTTTTCAACTTAGACTCGCGATCATTTTCGACGAAGAAGGTAAGCAGTTATCTCTACGCATGAAGTAACAACACTAGCATGCAGATGAGCTATTTGACTGGTTGTAGGAATATACTTCTCTCAAAATTTTCCAAAATCGAATGAAAGTTACAAATTAATTGATGATGTAGCTCCAGATTTCAAGTTCTCCATTTCCTTGAACCTGTCCGAATAATGTGATTCAGTGCCAGATTGCACAATCTGGCATGGGGATGAGAACATAACGTGCATTTTTGTTGCTGAATATTAAGAACCCTACCAGCCATGCACCTCAGAAGCTGAGATTGGCATATCTAGACCTTTGTGTCTAGATGCAGAGTATGTTTGTTGAGTTACGTGCGCTACTTTGCCAAGATACTGGCATATATATACACAGCGGAGAGCTAAAGGTGCGTATGCTATACAATAGACTGCGTAAATTATTTGTATAGAGTTTGAGATGACCGCACACGGCACATAGACTCGAACGTCTTTTGCCATTCAGGCGTCCTACTAAACAGAATCTAACATCTAGATGTACTCTTTCCTTTGGTGTTATAAAAATAATAATTAAGAACCATTGTCAGTTCTTATTAAAATTGTCATCACTAACAACATTGTTCACATATCTCCCGACCATACAACGGACAATCGTAAAGAGTATTTTTTGCACTTTCACTGTACTGTCTGTTCCATGGAAGTTGTAGCAAACTTGTTTACCAAACGTGTGTGATGACTTTGTTTTCATTTATTGTCAAAATGCAGTTACCTATGTTGAATTGTTGTTCAAACCATGCAGGAAGTTTCTTAATAATGCAGCTTAGCTTATGTTGCATTCATACTAAACACTGATGCACTTCATCTTGACTTATATTACTCATTGTTATGTGAATTGCTAATTTCATGTTCTCCTGCTACAATATTCAATATTGCATGATTTTTGTTCGTTTCTTTCATCAACAGCTGACGATCATCAATGGGGACTGTCCGTTCAAATAAATTAGCTCCAGTTCTTCAATGATGGTGATGTGCAGTGGTTAGCAATCTTTGTGTCTGATTGAATTGATATGCTATGGAGGAAACTGCATGCACAACATTGTAGCACAACAAATAGTTTGAAAATTTGTTCGCGTGAGATGTATTTACTGAAAAGTGTCTTCAGGTGGGCTTCAATCCAAGATTTCATGTGCGGATCAAATATTTCTTATCAATGTTTGCGTGCCCTGCCCGCCAAATGGTGCAAACTAGATTCAGTTGTCTTTTAAGTTATGTTTGAAACCCAGATTAGTCATTCCAACAGACACAAATCCAGGGATTACACTTTAATTTCATTTCATACAACATCCCAATTTTTTATACTGAGGTAGCAGCTCTTCGTACAACATGTGTCACCAGATCTTAAGGATGCTTTCCATTCTGGATTCTGTGCACCTGGTACCAAAAATGAAGTAAATTATCTAGTGTTGAAGTAGGGTTAATTGATTGCCAAACCTATATATCTGTAATAGTTAGTGAGCATTTGTTAGTTGAGAAGGGAGATGGGATAGTTCAAACTTTGTCTCTAATATTAGTTATTTAAGAAAGATGTAATGTTTAAACTAGTTGACAATATTTTTTTTTGTTCCTTGTAAGTGTTCCCAACATCTTTGTGTGAATTTTATTACTCTGCAGTTATATATTTAGTCAACAATAATGACAAAGTGCTACAGCTGTCAAAACAAGGGCGGAAAGTTTATAGATTGGCACCAATATCTTATCGACAATTTATATTTGCACTTTGGTTTCTGGATCTATAATTGGTTTATCAAGCTCCTAGTGACTTGTTCCCAGATTGCATAATCGGCCGCAGGGTTGAAAACATTTTGTGGTTTTTCATCACTGAATGGCAAGAACCATACCAGCCGTGCGCCTCAGAAGCTGAGATCGGCATATTTAGACCTTTGCATGCGCTTGCAGAGTATGTTTGTAGAGTTACATGCGCTACTGTTGCAAGATACTGGCAAATATATATTCAGCGGAGAGTTAGAGAAGCATACGCCGGTCAATGGACTCGGAATTACTGTTTGGGATGACCGCACACAGACGCAGACGTCTCACCAACCAAGCGTCCTTCAAAATGGAATGTAACGTCTAGATGATACTCTTTCTTTTGGTAGTTATACAAATTATAATTAACAATCACTGTCAGTTATTTTTAAAAATAGCAATCACTAACAACACCGTTCATGTATCTTGATTCCGAATCATACGACAGATGGCGGTAATGCGTCTTTTGCACTTCCTTTCCGGCTGTTCCATGAATGTTGCGCCTAACTTGTTTACCAAATGTGGGTGACATCAGGGTTTGTTTTCATCTATTGCCAAAATGCAGGACTGTTGACTTGTTGTTTGAACCATGCTGGGAGTGATTTAATATTGCAGTTTAGCTATTTGTTGCATTCATACCTAAGTCTAAATGCTGATGCACTTCATCTTGCCCAATATTACTGGTTGTATTGTGAATCACCAATTCTTTATTCTCCCATCATTATGCTCTACGCTGCATGGGGGCCAGTTTGCACTATTTGGCAGGCAGCGCACGCAAACCTTGATAAGAAATATGTGATGCGCACGTGAAATCTTGAGATGAAGAGCACGTGAAGACACCTTCAAAATATTGCAATCGGAGACAGTACATTGCACGTAAACAATTTTTCTAAAATATTTGTTCTGCTAAAATTTCATGCACACATTTTCCTCCATAGCATATTAATTCAAGCTGACACCAAGATACCTAACCACTGCGCATCACCATCATTGAAGAACTACTAATTTCTGTGACCGAACAGTCCCGATCGTCATCGGTTGCTGAGAGAAACAAACAAAAACCAATATCGCATTTTTGTGGCGGGAGATTAAAAAATTGACGATTCACAATACAACAAGCAATATCAGTCAAGACAAAGCGCATCAGCGTTTGGTATGAATGCAACAATAGCTAAACTGTAATATTGAATTGTGCCCTGCATGGTTCGAACGACAATTTAACATTACTGCATTTTGAGGATAGATGAAAACAAACACCGATGTCACACACGTTATGTAAACAAGTTGGCTGCAACATTTATTGAAGAGACAGCGGAGTGGAAGTGCAAAATTAAGCATTGTTAGTATTGGCAATTTTTAATAACAGCTGACAGGTATTGTTAATTATAATTTATAACTACCATAAGCAAGAGTATCATCTAAATGTTACATTCTGTTTATTATGACGCCTGGTTGGTGAAAGACGCTTATGTCAATGTGCGGTCATCTCAAACTCTACACACATGTAATTCTGCAGTCTGTTTAGCGGCGCTCCCACCTCTAGCTCTCCGTTTTGTATATATTTGTCAGTGTCTCTAACAGTGGCGCAGGTAGCTCTACAAACATACTCTGCAAGCACACGCAAAGGTCTAGATATGCCAATCTCAGCTTTTGAGGCGCACGGCTGGTCCGGTTCTTGATATTCGGCAATGAAAGCGCACGTAATGTTCTCAACCCCGTGCACAATTGTGCAATCTGGTATGGGGGTCAAACAGGGGACCCTTTGTGCAACCCCTGAAAAGTCAGCATCCAAAGCTACGACCATCATACCAGCCCCACACGACCAAGCTAGATCAGATAGAAGGGTCAGGCAATAGGAGAGAAACTGGCCACCTGCCTCTGGTGAGAGAGGCTAAGCTGTATTGCCAAATGGCTTTGACTAAGGTACCGACAGAGTACAGAGATGAGATGAAGCTGGGCAGGGCAAAATCCTGCTCCTTGCAGATACCCAAACCACCAGAACTGACAGAGAGAGTAGCTTGCTTCCACAAAAAATCTGAAAATGAATTGTTATGATTGCTATTATTGATTTTTGTTTGTTTCTCTGACAGCTCTCAATACATAGTGTCCTATCAAAGAAATTACTAGTTCTTCAATGATGTTGTTGTGCAGTGGTTAGGAATCTCCGTGTCAGCTTGAATTTATATGCTACGGAGGAAAATGCGTGCATAAATTGTAGCACACCAAATAGTTTAAAGATTTGTTTACGTGTGATATACTGTCTTTGCATGTGATATTCTGGAAAGGTGTCTTCACATGCGCTTCATCTCAAGATTTCACATTTGCAATAAATATTTCTTATCAATGTTTGCAGTCGTGTGCTGCCCGCTAAATTGTGCAAACTGGTACCTTAGTGTGCTATTCTTGGTTTGCTATTGAGTTCATTAGCTGTCCATTTTAGTGATTGTAACAGCTTTGGTCTATTGCACTCAACATATTGAGCCACGATCAGTCCGCAATAATACTCGAATAAGGTACAATGGTCCACATGTGTAGGAGGCGGGGCTCACTAAATCTTGTGAACTTTTTGGATGGATTTTGATGGTCCAAATTTGAGCTCAATCCGTTGAGTTTATTGGTTGGTTTGTGCAGCAAGATCTTCAAAGTTTGGACAAACTCTAATTTTTGAAGTTTGGACAGGTGGATGTAAATTCTATTGAACAGGATATGTTGAGGCATATAGTGCGTTCCTCACTATACTGAGAAGTCGGTACTCTAGGCAAGTCTCCAGCCTCTTGCTGGAGACTTGCCTAGGGTACGGGGGTTTTAGAGGCCACCCCACAGGTTGAAGGTAAAGAGAGCAAAACTAGATTTCAAGAGAGAGGTTAGGCAGAAATGATCAAGATACTTTGGAGTCACTAGCTATCTTTCTTGATCTCACCTGTCACTTTTGAAATCATGCTTTGTTCAGCTGATCTTGGTACAAGGAATACCTTTGGCAATGGTATAGTGACTCTCCAAAGGGGATGGACCACTTGGTAATGCAGGTTGACAGCTGGTTTATGATCCACTGGAGATGGCTAAGCTCCTGTAATTTGCCTGCTCTGATGTATATAGAGAGGTTGTTCCTTCAAATCTTGCTCCTTTCCAGTTATTTGATGGCAGAATGAGCAAGTTTGCCATAAGGTCTCAGAATGTCTATGATGTTCTGGTGGGGCTCAATGTTAGTTCAGCAATGGGCATGGATGGACTCCACCCAAAGTTACTGAAGGAGTGGGCTGTGCAATTGACACTGCCTCTCTTTATAATCTTGAACCTTTCTCTGCAGAGTAGAATGCTCCCTGATGCATGGAAAAGTTCATTGGTGATTCCAATTTTTAAAAAGTAAATCTAGATATGATCCCTTCAACTATTGTCCAGTTAGCCTTACCTCCGTTTGCTGCAAGTCGATGGAAAGGTTTGTTGCTGCATAGCTGGTGAACTATTTGAGTCTTACCAGCTCCTTTCTTCCAGACAGTTTGGATTTAGGAAGGCTAGATCTATTCAGATGTAGTTAACTGTGTTGATGCTGATTTGGTTGTAGATACGGCCACGCTTGATTTTTCAAAGGCATTTGAAGTTGTTTCCCATCCCATTTTGCTTCTGAAGTTGCAAGCTCTTGAAGTTTCTGAGGTGTTGAGGTGGATTGGTCGTTTCCTTCATCCTAAAATTATGTGTGTTGGTGTTGGAGTGATGGAGTGAATAGTGTAGGGAGACACTGAAAAAGTATTCCAGACTGCATCTTCATGGAATTTGTCATTGAACCCTAGCAAGTGTGTTGTTTTGCGTTTCAGAAGACATTTTGCTGAATGGACTGGTCCCGGTGCAGAGGCTGGTTACACTCTTGGGGGGGCTTGTTTGGAGTTTGTCCAAGTTCAGCATGATTTGGGATTCATGTGGATGTTGGTCTTGCCTTTCATAGTTATGTCAAAGAAATTGTGAGACAAGCTGCTAGTCTTTGTAGTGATTTGCTTAGGTTGGCAGTGAACAGAAGCTCAAATTTTATGGTCACATTCTTTGTGGCACATGTCAGACCCATTCTTGATTACTGCTCCTGTGTGTGGAATCTTGGTCATGTTCAGAATGTGAAGTTGCTTGAGTCAGTTGTTCAGAGGAGGTGGACAAACAGGTGCTTGGCATGTCTGAGATGTCCTACCATGACAGGCAGGTTACTGAGGAGTGACCTCATAAAGTATTGGAGAATTCTGTGTTGTGACACTGAGGGTTTTGATATGTCCATTCTGTTCCAAAGGTCCCTGGATGGTAGGACACAGGTACATTGGCACAAACTTTTGATGCCCCACTGCTCTGTAGATGTGGCAAAGATTTTTTTTGAATGTTCAATGTATTAGGATATGGAATGAGCTGCCTGCTGCTGTTGTCGAATCTTCTACCATTTCTGCTTTCAAGGTGGGGTTGGCAGAGTTTATGGGGAATAGGTTGTTTGTAGGCTAGGGTCTAGCAATCCCGGTTTGTGGTGTAATTTGTCCTGTTGCTTGTTTCCTGGTTGTTCTTTTCTTTTTATCTAAATGTATGTGTAGCTACCTAATTACATAGCATGTGTTTGTGCTACAGAAATTAGTTCACTATAGCACATGTTCATGCTATAGCAATTAGTTCTCTATAGGAATGAAAAATTCCTTGTTTATTTGTTTCATCATATGGTCAGAAAATATAATTTTTCTGTAGTATTTGTGTATCCAATAATTGTTGAGTCATTATAACTTCAGGGTTTAGAGAAATACCTACCAGTAAAGTTGTTTGCAATTATAGAAAAAAATTGATGCAATTTTCTTTTTAAATGCTCTCATGTCCATCAAGGAAGACTTCAGCATAACCCATGCATTGAAAATGACTGTCAAATGTAAGAAATTCATACGATTTTTTTTACACTGAATTAATATTAGCATGAACATGCTCTACGGACTGCGCAATTGGAGAGGAACAGTGTGGCTTTAGGAGTGGTAGAGGGTGTACCGATCAGATAATTGCAGTGAGACAGGTATGTGAGAAGTACCTTGCCAAAGGAAAGGATTTGTTCTGGGCATTCATGGATCTGGAGAAGGCATACGACAGAATTGACAGGGAAGCGCTGTGGAGGGTGTTGCCTTTGTATGGAGTGGGCGGACATCTGTTGAAAGCAGTGCAGAGTTTCTATGCTGACAGCCGTGCATGTGTCAGAGTGGGGAGCGAGGTGAGTGATTGGTTCACAGTGAAAGTGGGACTGAGACAAGGCTGCGTGATGTTTCCCTGGCTGTTCTATCTCTATATGGATGGAGTGGTCAGGGAGGTGAACGCAAGTTTGCTGGGTTGTGGTTTGGAACTCTTGGAAGCAAATGGGCAGAGTTGGCAGTTGAGCCAGTTGCTATTTGCTGATGATAGGGCCCTGGTTGCGGATTTGGAGGAGAAGCTTTGTAGGCTAGTGTCTGAGTTTGGTAGTGAAGCTTCAAGTGAACATGGGTAAGAGTAAAGTAATGAGATGCTCAAGGACTGTCAATGCGAGCAAAATTAGTGTCACCCTAAATGGAGAGCTCTTGGAGGAAGTGTAGTGTTTTAAGTATCTGGGCTCCCATGTGGAGAAAACTGAACTAGTGGAAACTAAAGTGAAGGCGCGAGTGAAGGAGGGATGTAAAGTGTTCGGTGCACTGAAGAGTGTAATGAGCTGTAGGACGTTAGGGATGGAAGCAAAGAGAGGGCTGTATGAGGGTGTTGTTGTCCCAACTGTACTCTACAAAGCTGAGGCTTAGGGGGTGAGAGCAGAGGAGAGAAGAAGGTTGCATGTTTTCGAGATAAAGTGTTTGAGGAGCATGGCTGGAGTAACGCTGAGAGACGGGATCACCAACGATGTTGTTTGAATGAGAACAGGGATGGTGAAAAAGTTGGAGAACAGAGTGGATTCGCGTGTACTGAGATGGTTTGGGCACATGGAGAGGATGGATGAAGGGATATTGGTAAAAAGGGTGATGAAAGCGGAGGCGAGTGGTTGCAGGCCTAGAGGTAGACCAAAGTTTGTGTGGATGGATGGTTTGAAGCAGGCGTTGGGAAGAAGAAACATGAATGTGGAGGTGGCAAGAGGGCGTGCAATGGTTGATTTTGACGCTGCTCTGATGTGCTTTCCCGCCCTTGGCATCCCGCTGTCGGGATGGTCGTGGGGGGGGCAGCCATTATGATGCGGCGGGGGTAAACCAGTGAAAACTGTTGGGCCCTGCTGCTGACAACGGTTCCTTGGTGCATTTGGGACCCAGAGTGTAAGTTGAGGGGCTACCGGCTGGACCCTTTAGCACAAAAGGGCTAAGTTGTGTGAGTGTGAGTGTATGAGGGTGTGAGGTGCGCCTTGCCGTCGGCCACCCCCCTTTCTGGGGGATGCGGCCTAGTGTCCGTATCTGTATGAACATGCTCCTACTATTGAAACTCACCAGCATTTAATTTTGTTGAATATTATTTGAAATAACCAGGGTCTGCCACCTTGTTCAGTGCAAGAAGTCACCTTCATTTTGATGTTATTACTCCCCCCTTGGTTATACACATGGTATATAAAATTTATTGGGTAGCTAGCGTCAACCAAGGTGACTCCTCGCGTTTTCCGCATACCTTGAAATAACTAAAAAAGTATGCGGCCTAAAAACTAGCTACTATTATGACCATAAAGCACCATATGTTTCAACATTCTATCATTAACCATAAAAAGTTATTCATGAAAAACCATGTAGCAAGCTATGATCCCTAATCAGGGGTGATTCCCGGCACCAAACAGGGGGATTCCCCGCATTCCCCATGTATCACTAATTGAAACAAAAATTAAAAATTTGAGATAGTCAATAGAAAGAGCATGACTAGCTATATCAGTATACATCAGTTGCTTAAAATAAAATGGTACGTAAATGATTACATCTGCCAGGTCCTTTTTTATGTTTGTCTGTTGCTGCAGTTGTTCTTGACTGTCGGAGGGATTTTTTTCAGATTTCACCTAGGAAACTAAGTTTTCTTCAATATATAATTGCAAACTAACTTTATTGAAAGTAATTTCTCCACATTCTGAACTAATTGGGACTATAAAGTATTGGTAAATGAGAGAATATTATGAAATAACATTTTCTTTAATAATATGATAGTACAAGTAAAAAAAATGCAATTCCTAAATTCTATTGCAAACTCATTGCATTAACATGAATACAAGGCATGCTACATAATATCTTGTTATCTAAATAGAAAAATATAATTTAAAAAGTTTGCCTAGGTGTCAGAAACATGAGTTAGCACTTGGGCCTAGACTTGTCACCATGTGTTATAAACATCGGGTCATTATAAAATTAGCTACGCATTTGGCAATTAGCTGTGGTGTCATTATTTTGTATTATTGACTTCTAGATGTCATTGTATGTGTGAAGAATTACATTGAATTACTTTTCAATGTAGAAGAACAAAAATATTTGCAAACAAAATATGTATGGGGGGTCATCCCCGGTGGTGATTCCACACAGTTGTATATTTGTATATATCTGCAAAAAAATATCTTTATTTTCAAAAAACATCCTTCGCAACAAACTATAACATATTCCAAGTATCACCACCAAATTTGACCACAATCCATTGGAAACTCTAGCCACAGCAACAAAGTTTGCAGAATGTTGATTTTTTTTCTAACAAAAATTATCAGGGACCAGAAAAACACACCTTCACTGTGGGGATTTTTCATAAATTCTGTGCGCAATTAAAATTTTTACAAGGTTGCTGACGCTAACAAAGACCTGCTCATAAGTTCCATAGTCAAATTGTGACATTTACAAAGCTTTGGTCACCAAAAAGGGGGTGCGGGCCCGGGAGTCACCCTGGGTTGCCGACTGCAGGGAATCATCCTGGTCAACGCTACATACATTTCACGTTATCCCAAAACAAAACAGAAATGCAGGAAGTCACACTGGTCAACAATACCAAGGAAGATACTTTTTATATCTTATTTAATGAAACTCCATCATTCTCAGGTCATAAACTGATACAGCTAAATAATCAATCATGGAATTTGTTGCAATTGGTTTCCACTCACAAAATATTCAACACTTAGAATTTTGTGCACTATTAAGAAATTTATGTATAGCTAATTTTTATTCCCTGCAGGTAGCTAATAGTTTATAGTTACTCAAGAAATTGAAAATTAAATATATGTGTAAATATACATATATATGTATATATAGTTATG
>SDVV010024088.1:0-12644 GCA_016164225.1 Gammarus roeselii
GACTTGCATTGATGGCATCAGTAATGGGACACATGCACGGACTTGCATTGATGGCATCAGTAATGGGATACATGCACGGACTTGCATTGATGGCATCATTAATGGGACACATGCACGGACTTGCATTGATGGCATCAGTAATGGTACACATGCACGGATTTACATTGATGGCATCAGTAATGGGACACATGCACGGACTTGCATTGATGGCATCAGTAATGGTACACATGCACGGACTTGCATTGATGGAATCAGTAATGGGATACATGCACGGACTTGCATTGATGGCATCAGTAATGGGACACATGCACGGACTTGCATTGATGGCATCAGTAATGGGACACATGCACGGACTTGCATTGATGGCACCAGTAATGGGACACATGCACGGACTTGCGTGGCTCGAGACCACCCGAGTCCTTGGTAGGATGACATGTGAGTGGTACTGGCAAGACCCTCATCCCTCGGAAGACGATACTATCGACAATACGCAGCCATGTACCCATGTTCTTGGAATGATAGTATCGTTGACGGTATACAGACGCGAAATAATTTCGCTGGAAAGGCGACATCAGCAAAGAAGGTTTAGAGGTACGGACCCACGTAGATGGAATGATGGCAACAGTGAAGAGGGACGGACCAGACTTGCGTCATTGGAATGATGGCGTGTGTGACACGCTGCCTACACATGCCAGAATCACTGTATTGATGGCATCAGTGACGCGGGTCTTACACTGGCTAGCGTATCTGGAATGATGGCTTCAGTGATGCGGTGCAGACACAGAACCGCTTAACTGGAACGATGATATACGGGACGCAGAGTAGACACGGACCCACGTCAAAGGAATAGTAGTTTGAGCAACGAGCAACAGGCTTGGACCCGCGTTACTGGAATGATGGTATATATTTTGCTGTACAAGTCCGGCTCCGCGTCACCGAAATGAAGGCATCAGTGTCATTGTGTTAGCAAAAAACAGTGTCACTGGAATGGTTTAATCGGTGATGCGGTGCAGCCACGGATCTGCGTCAGAGGAATATGTTCGTCAGCGACTATATGCACACACTGTCCGTTTCACTGGAACGGGGCCATAAGTGACGCAGTGCATACACGGGCACGCGTCATTGGAATGATTGATGATGCGGTGCTGACACGGCCCCACGTCACTGGAATGATGACATCTTTCCAGTGATGACCCGCGTAACTTCCCTGATGAAACCAGCGATAGGATGCATGCCCATACCCTTGTCACTGCAATGGTGACATCGAAGACAAGTTACAGGCACGGTACTCGTCACTGGAAGGATGGCAAATGTGACGCGGTGCAGGCCAGAACAGTGCCTGTATCGACGAGAGACAGGCACCGTCAGACAACGTTCGAATGAAGTTATCATCGACGGACTAAGGCTCAAATCAGAGTCGTTCAAATGAATGGAAAGCGCCGCTGTACAGTCACGGACCTTCGACGCAGGATTTTAGATTCAGTGACGAGGTAGAAGCAGAGATCCGCGTCCCTGGAAAGATTCCGTTAGTAACAAGGCACAGACACGGACCCGCATCCCTACAATTATAGCATCAGTGCGGGTCACCGCCATGGACCAGCGTACGTAGAATGATAACCTCAGTGATGGCCTATAAGCACGGACCCGCGTATCAGGGATAGTGACGTCAGTGACGGGGTACAGGCACGGACTCACGTCCCATAACCTGAACAAAACCTTGTTCGATAATCTCGTTGGAAGTTAAAACTAAGCATGCAGTTAATGAGACGGCCTTTTCAACACCCTTACTACGCCAGCTCATTCATAGGAAATTCAGTGCAGCGCGATTGGCTCGGCATAAATCATCCTCGGCTAATCTTTAGGGCAATCCATCATCACTTTCCTTCAGAGCGCAACAAATCATTCCATGATTATTGAATCGTTCGAGTGCCCAGACTGCCCCAAATGTTATACTAAGGATGGGGTCACGAGAAACCATAACATTGATCTGCACAATAACTGAACTACCATTAACAGCCACCATAACTATGCGTCGGACGAAGCGTCCAGTGGATGACTGGAGTTGAGGAGGTTTTTCTTAGAGGGAGGTTCACATGTCGCTCGACCGTAGCGGAGGGTCTTGACCTGTCGCTGTCGGGAGGACTCGGACAGGCAGCCTCCTAGATGGCTCCGGTTAGTCTGTGTCTGTATCATGGTCGATTGATGTCGCTGAGTGAAAATCACCCAAATTGCATTATTTTAACGTAGATGACACTTAGAGTAGGCCTAGACGAGAAGAGCTGCAAACAATTTGATTCAATTGAGGAGGGTCCATCTCTTCAGGAGCTCAGAGGTCAGCCTAAAAGAGCTCTACCTTACTATGCAATAATAAGAGGCAAATCTGAAAAGCCCACAATTGTTTCAAACATGGTATTTAGAAAAAAATTGTTTGTGACTGGCAAGCTGCGGCGTAGGGCAGCATTTACCCGCTAGGGGTGTTAAGATACGAACATCATTTCTGTTAATTTTTGAATAAGTCGAGGAATCCATCAGTATCGACGACAAATGTTCATATCTGGTCGATTCGGTTCGACTCGGCTCAAGCGTTCCTCAGGCGCCGAGGCGAGAAATATGAGGCCCACATTGTAAGCGCTGTTTGTAGACTTACAAGACTAGTGTCGGCAAGAATGAGCGAGCAAGTTTGGCCGGCTGCTGGGAATGACTGACTTACAAATGTTGTCTAATCGCAAGCCTCCATGATGGATTATTCACTCAGAACTCCTGAGAGACGACGCTGATAGTTGACCAACACTAATCAATCATCTCCCGTATCACGACCTGTTACTTCATGGATCTCTTTCTATGAACTTAACATGAGGCCCCAGAGTCTCCTTCCAGCTCCTTCTAGAATATATTTCTTCAGTTTCCTTTGCGAAACTGAAAGTTGGTTCCGTAAAAGTTTAGTCGTTTCTTTGTTTGACATATCGTGTATAAAATCTTTAACAAAAAGCTGAAATCTATTTCAACTAACATGTACATTTGTGTGGGATACAACATACATTATTATTATTAAACCTACTTGTATTCCCGCTCACTTTCTGAATGCCAATGCCTTCCTCCTATAGGATGTCGATGGCAGTTTCCTATGAAAGTTAGAGTAGTTCACTGACAGCGTGGCTTGAATCGTTACGGCGTGAGGGTGTCCTATTCCTACTGTGTGTGTGTACACGGATCGTAAGAACTGGATGTATGCAATGTAGAGTTATTTCTCACCAAATATTTGCTCGGACCAGCGTTTGGCAGAGAAGGCGGCTAAAGGGAGCGTGGGCAAGCACTCTTTCGCACAGGCTAGTACTCACTTATCCACACTCAGCTGGATTCGATTATACCCATATTTTGTTTCCTGGTTCGATGTGTTTTTAGTATTTAGGGATTTTTCAAAGTTTTTGCATAGACCATTACCGATATTAAAAGCGTTCATGTCATTTGAGTGCAGTTCATGAGACATCAAAATTAGAACGGAGAAGCAGTGTTCAGCTAATCCAATTCATCCATCATGCGACGATAACAGGAAAACAATCAGCGTCCCTAACACCCCGAATGTTCTTACCGTCATATGAGCAAAGCAGGCTGCTTACCTGTAACCCAACTTATCCTTCCTACCCAATTACGGCATACCAGGTGGCGTTCCTCTAAATAGGCACATTCTTCTCAACACCATCACTGTACAGCAGGCGGGGTCCCCGAAATCCAACACACCCTTTTGACGACCATTACAGTACAGCCGACGCCGTCCCAGTAACCCAGTATATCCTTCTTACCCCCATCATAGCCCGGCAGGTGGTGTTCTTGTAACCAAACACTTCCTCGTTTCCATGACTATCGCATGGCCGGCAGCGTTCTTGTTACCCAACACATCCTTCCAGCTACCATCATTGAAGAAAAAGCTGCGTCCCTGTAACCTAACACATATTTTTTTACCCCTACCACCTCAAGGACGTTCCTGCTACACAGTATATCCTTCTGACCACCAGGAAGAGCCCAGCACTATTACATCTGAGCATGAGTTGGCACCCCTGTAACCCAACTCCTTCTTCTAACTGACATCACAGTACAGCTGATGGCGTCCCCTTAAACCCAGCGCTACCTAATCATCGCTATCACTGCACAGCTAGTGGAGTAACTGCAAACCAAGAAATCCTTCTTTCCAGCATTGCAACACATGAGGCGGCTTCCTTGTAACCCAGCATTTCCCTCATACCAATATTAAAGCCCAGCAGGCGACTGCCTTATAACCAAACTTTTCATTTTCCCATCAGTGCTGTATATCAGGAAGCGTCAATGTCTCACAGTATATCCGTCTTACCACCAATACAGACCAGCAGGCGGCGTCCCTGGAACCCAACACCACCGTCTCCCCATCATTAAAGCACTCTAGCTAGCGTAATTCGATCTAACCCATACAATCCTTATTTCTCAATAACAACAATGAAGGCGGTACTGCTGTAACCCATCATATCGTTCATATCATCGTCTCAGCGGAGCTGATGATATCCCATAACTCAGAACTTCCTCCTTACCACCATTACAGATCAGTGGACGGCTTCCTGGCAACTCTTCGCATCCGTCGTAGCAACATTGTAGCAGAGGAGGCAGAGTATATGTGATCAAGTTCATCCGTCTTCCCATCATAACAGTACAGCAGGTTGCGTCACTGTAACACAACGCATTGTTCTCCTTCATTACTGTACAGTACAGAAGGCGGCTTACCCAAAACTCACCACCATTGCAGCCCAGCAAGCGACGTCCCTGTAACTCAACGTAGCCTTTCATGATCGCTGTATCCAAGATGCAGCTTCCGCTCCCATCATTTAGTCTGTCAGAAGAAATGGTTAAAGGGCGGATGATTGATTTCTGGAAAGAAATAAAAAATTTAAAACCGAAAAATAGCTCTGTTTCTCAATTTGTTAATGGCATAACAGGGCCGAGAAATATTGCTGATATGTGAAGCGACCATTCTCATGGTATCATGAACAGTGTCAACAACCACACTGACTCAGTTTGTGTTAATGAGGCCCTCAATCGGGATAGTGATGATGATGATTTTATATGTGGAAACTTAAGACCGCTGTCAAGAAATTAAAAAATGGCAAAGCTGTGGGAAAGGATGGTGTACCTGCGGAAGTATTCAAGTATGGTCATGTTCAGCTACTTCATGTCATGTCTATTTTCTTCACTGGCTGCCTTAAAACTCAATTAACTCCCTAAGTTACTCATAAATGTTGTTGAAAAAAACTATCATAAAATCGAAGACAAAATGTTCAACCGATAAAGGTAACTACAGACCAATATCAATTGCTACTGCAGCATCAAAGTTACTAGAAATAGTTATCCAGAACAGGCTCGGCGACTGTCTGCAAACAACGCCCAACCAATTTGGGTTCAAGCCTCAGCATGGGACGGAAAAGGCTATCTTCACATTAAAGCAGACGATTAGTTACTTTGTCAGTGGAGTTTATCCTATGTACCTTTGTTTTTTAGACGCTAAAAAAGCATTTGATCGTGTCAATCACTGGACATTGTTAAAAAAACTTATTGAAATAGGGGCATCAATTCACATTGTTAAGCTACTAAAGTACTGGTACCAGCAGCAGGAATGTGTAATACGATGGGGAAGCACATTGTCAAATACGTTTCAAACAACTAATGGTGTAAGGAAAGGAGGCCTACCCTCGCCTCTCCTTTTCAATGTGTATGTAGATAGCCTCCATGACCGACTATCTCTTAGCCGTGTTGGGTGTCACATTGACGGTTGCTGTGTTAACGCGATTAGCTATGCAGACGACATGGTCCTTCTGGCCCCACATGCCGATGCTATTCAGACGATGCTAAATATATGCGAGACTGAGGCAGCGAAACTATACATCGAGTACAATACCAGTAAATCAGTGTGTATGGCAGTGAAACCACCCAACCAGAGGTTCCAGTACAGAACGGACAGGGTACTTAGCGGGACCCCGCTGGAGTATGTTTTATAGTTTCCCTTACTTGGGGCATTTTAAAACTAATAATCGGTGTGATTGTGAAGATACAACTAAACAACACCGGAAGTTAAATGCAGTTGGCTACCAACTAATAAGAAAATTCCCCTTTTGTACAACGGATGTTAAGCTGCATTTTTTTTAACGTACTGTTATCCTATATACTGAAACACATTGTTTTGTAAATTTACCAGGGGTACTATGAGCAAACTACGAGTAGCATACAATGACATATTCTGGAGTGTCCCAAGAAGAACGACTGCTATCCTAATATTTGCAGGATATGATGTTGATTGCCTGAAAGTACGAGCAAGAAAAAGTGCATACAGCCTCCAGGATCGAATTCTCAAATAATCCCTTCCTGGAGGCAGTATGTAACAGTGAGGGAAACGAACTATCTCCACTTAAAGAAAGATGTGACAGAATACTGCATGTGCAAAAAGATCCCGATATTAATAGGAATAATGTTTGACTACATGTGGGTGGCTGTCAGGTTGAGATGCGACCCCGAGGATGTTCTCTGATAGGTGGCTCTATACTCAACCTTTCCAACATTGTTTCCTGCATAGGTGTACACACTCATGTGAGAAAGGGACATAAAAGGTATTCTAAGCACGATTGTCTCAAACCTAATCTGTAAATTGTTGTCGTGTATTTCAATCATGATTTGTCTCCACGTGTGCTTTATTTTATTTTTATTTATACGATCTTTTTGTTTGTATTGGTAGAAATGTTTTTCTGTTGAACTCATTTACTGTTGTAACCATTATTGTAACACCGAGTGACTCAATAAAGATCATTATTATTATTATTATTATTATTATTATTATTAATATTATAATTATTATTATTAATATTTTATTTATTATTATTATTATTATTATTATTATTATCATTATCATTCAGTTCAAGTCAGTCAAGGTCACGCGAAAATCAGAGTGGGAGCCGAGACTCAACTGGAATAAAAATAACTCCGACAATTTTTGCCCACAGTTTATGTGCTTAGCATAGGCGCGTAAATGTGGCTGCGAACTCTGTCACTTCTTCTTGTCGCATAGATTATTTTGTTTGTGTTTCCTGGGCGCCGCGGGAAAATTAGTCAAAGTTTCTTTGTTTTCAAATCACTGACAACATTGGATCTACCTCCGTTCATTCTGGAGAAACAACAATCGGTACAGAACCAAAAAAAAAAAAAAGATTATTGAGGTGAAATCAAGTTTGGCTAATACGCGTACCTTCGATTGCGCAGTGCAAAATCGAGTATGGCCAAATACTCGTAGCTTCTATTGCGCTGTGCGAAACAGAATATAGTCAAATACTCATAGCTTTGATTGCTCTGTGCGAAACAGAATATAGTCAAATACTCATAGCTTCGATTGCGCTGTGCTCTTCTTGGTCAACCATGTCAACCACTCTGTTATTGCAAAATTTTCTTCTTGTTCGCATGGATTCCTATTTACTTGGATGCTTGAAGCATCTTCGCTATTCACAGCTGGTCACAGCCTGGCTGCCACTTAGCCCACATCCGTGGGGCACTCTCCACTTGTGCTGTTTCACCACCATTAGCATGTTTTAGCCACATTCGCTATTGCTGCAACAAAGTTACAGTACTATGCAGCAGTAGTCGGATCCCGGCTTTCGTCTCGGTTAAGCAGGGAGTTGTCCCCACAGTGAGGGTATCCATTGATTTGCGGTCGATCTGGAACACAGCTGAGGTATTTATCCAGTCTGCTCTTGATCATCAAAATGTTTGCTGTAACTGACAGTTGTATCACCCGTTTGATCTCACGTATTTCCAATGGCATTCGGTTGAGTAAACGAAGTGCTCGGCACGTGAAGCTGTTGAAAGCAACTGTTTGCATCGCCTTGCCGACCGTCAGTTTTGGCACTTCGAAGCAACATATTTTGCCAATTCTTGCCTGGTTTCTCATAGTCACTTTCGTTACAATTTTTTAGTTAACATTGACAGTGTAGCCTTCCAGAATTTCCCAAACGTTTATGACCATGAATCTTTCAAATGTTTTTGGATTGAGTTTAGCCTCAAGGCGTTTAATATGTCATAATAGTCCATTTCCTTTACCTCCGTAATATTAGAGGTGAAGCTCCTTTGCGCTGAAAAGAGTCTATTCAGATCTTTCTGCTTATGTGGGATTCAGAGAGGGGAGCATTAGTCAATGACTGGTTGGATTAGTTGTTTCCAAAGAGTCAACATTGTCCTTTTATCTCTAGCCAGAAAGGTTCTCATGGCCCAGAAACACAGTCTTCTGATACTGACATCAACCTTTGCAACTTGTTCATGGAAGAAGCATTGTTTTGCATTAGTACGCCTAGATCATACAGGCTTTCTCTTTCTTCTACAGCTGTGTTATTGCTTGAATAATCGATGCTTTGATTTTTAGGTCGTTTTCTTTTCCGTATCTCAGTGATTTAAATTTCGATTCGTTAAATTGCATATTGTTTTCACCAGCTCACTTTTGGATTTCTTTCGGATCAGTTTGAACCTTTTCTACATCACTCAAGTCATTGACAATGCCTAGTACTCTGGTGTCATCTGCAAAGCAAGAGACTGATGTACGTGAATAACTTTGGCCCAGATCGTTAGCCAATATTAATAAAAACACAGGTCCAAGCACAGTGCCTTGTGGAACCCCACTAAGGACTTCCACTGACGCAGAGGTTTCTACCTTCACTTCCGCACTTTGAGTTCTGCCTTTCAGAATAATTTTAATCATTTTGTAAACATTCCCGTGGATACCGGCGGTATATAGTTTTGATAGCAGTATACTGTGATCTACTTTGTCAAAGGCCATGGCAAAATCAAGACAAATTACATCCACATTCGAATCATCACACAATGCATTTATTATTTCGTCATAGTGCTCCAGCAGTTGGATCAACGTGCTCCTCTTACTTCATGAACCATGTTATTTGGAGTTAAACCTTTTTTTTTCAGAAAATTTCCTTTTTGTCCTTTCATTACGCTTTCAAATATTTTGACTACATGTGATGTCAAAGAAACTGGTCTGTAATTTGATGGGCTTGTGAGGCTACCTCTTTTTGCTATCGGGAAGATGACTTCATGTTGCATGGTCTGTGGGACATCGGAATTGTCCGAAGACTTCTGCCACAACATTTGTAGGGGTCAGGACAGTACCTGTTTGCATTGTTTCAATAGAACAGTTGGGATGTCGTCTGGTCCGGATGCACTATTGCTACCCATGTCATCACGAGCTTTTGTAAGTTCAGAGATGCCAATGTTAAGATCAATCAATGAAAATTCAGAGGGAATTTCAGGATTTGTATGAGTAAGCATTGGGATACTAAATACCCGTCTGTAATTCTCGTTCAACAACTCGCTCATCGCTATATTTTCATCTACCAGTTGACCGGATTCATCAATTAATAGGCCAATTTGGGTTATAAAGGTCGAAAATTTGGCTGCATGAGCAAAAGTTTTTATTTCTATAGATTTATTTTCATTTTCTCTTCTCTCCTGATCACGTGAACCTTTTATCTGCCTTTCAATCAAGATGATGGCTTCTTCTTGTCTTATGCGTCTAAAAGAACTTACTTCGTTGCAAATTTTGTTCTGTTTTAGTGCTCGCTTTTTCATGAGCAATTTCCTTTCTGAATAATACTTGCTTCTTTTGGGAAATTTTATCTTTATTGGCACATGTTGTCCACACACCTGCGACAGTGTTTCATCAAAGTGATTGTTCGCTTCCTCCACACTGTTTGCCTGTTCAATGAGTTGTTTCCAATCAATATTGGACAGAGATTTGTGTATATTTACCCAATTTATGTCTACACTAAAGAAGTTCAGATGGTAATCACTGTGTTCCTTCTCAGTAGGTCAGCATCTAGACTTATTTCAATCACATTATGATCTGATAGTGCAGTTTTAGTTATTTAAATGTTTGTTATATACTCAACTGAGTTGAAAAACACTTGATCCAAGATATTGCTATTTCGTGTTGGCTTTTCAATAATTTGGGTAAGAAAATATCTATCTACTAATTTGAACAGTGTTTCAGCTTGGTTTGTCGCAGCTTCGGTGCTACTTTTGCCAATTATTTAGCTACCAGTTGCCGCCGCTTGATCATTATTTAACCATTTGATGGAAGGGGAATTGAAATCACAACAGAGGAAGATTTTTAATTCAGTCTGATCAATGTTCGACATGTACGTCTGTATGATTCCGAGCGCATCTTCAGAATGTACAAACTCGCGGTCTGGTGGTCTATAAACTAAAATTATTATTATTTTCAGTTTTTCAACTTCAACAGCAGGACACTCTCAGTAATCATTGGAATATTTCAACTCTTCGCAGTTTCCAAGACACTCTTTCACATAGACTCAAACACCACCACATTTCCTATTTGTGCGGTAACTGCTGAAAAAAGTGTAATTTCCAATTTAGAGCTCAGATGATTTAACTTTATCATTAAGGTGTGTCAGTTGAGCCAATAACGAATGAATCACTATCAGATAGAATATCTTGGATCAACTTTATTTTGCCATATTGGCTGGTGTTATGGAGGCCTTGTAAATTTAAGAGGTGACACTTTTTCAATTATTTTTGTTTGGATGTTTTTTGAGATAGTGTTTCCTCTATTGACTCAGTGTTGGCAGCTCTCTCACCAGTGGGAACTTGGCAGGGGCAACATTTTTCAGCTGTGACTGGTCAGCACTGCAATGGTGATGGCCATGTACCGCTACAGATGGACTCACGCGGGCATCACCAAGAGGGCATCTGCCATCACAGGTAGGCCTGTACTGGTCACTGTAACGAGGGTGACATCCAGTTGACGCCGCGAAAGGAACCTCAACCTCTTTGGCCAACGTGGTTAATGTTTGGGTGTTGCTGTGGGTTGCTATGATTGGCATTTCCTTGTCTGCTGGCTGCAGTAGTAACATCTTGGTGGGGCTCCAGTGGTTTTCTTGTTTTTCTAATATGCAGACACTCACTTCTTTTTTTGATGTATTGCATATTACGACATACACTTGGATGGAATTTTTTAAAGAGTTCATCACTTTTGCAACCATACCTTCCCAATTCCATGAACTTATTGCAACGTTTTGGGTGGGTAAAGCCACATCCATTCCCTGACACTCCATACTTGCACATGTTTTTTTTAAATTGAATGTGCAGTGTTTCAGGCTTCTCACTATGGGTACTAGTTTTTGTTTTTGCCCTCCTGGTCTACGTTCATTTTCTTGATCACTATAACAGTTTTTATTTGACCCAGGCTCACAAGCTGTGTGGGTGAAGCCACAGTCTTTTCTTGACACTCCTTACCTGCCTTCGCTCTCCAAATAGAATCTGCAGAGTTTTGTGTTTGTCACTTTTGGTAAATTATCTTCTATTTTCTCCCAGTATCACTCTCATTTTCCCTATCGCCATTTACACTGGAATTTATCATAGAAGTAACATCTGTATCTACACCAATGTCCCTCACCATATCACTTTCCTGGTCACTAGCAGCCATTTCTGTACCCTGATTGCCAGTGGACAGTGAGGTACAGTGACCATCAGCAGTTGTGGCAGTACTCTGCACACTAATTATTTGGTCCCGTTTATCCCCAGCTGTTTTGTTTTTACTATCGAAACAGGCACACACCTGCTGCAAACCCATTTAAATGATTTCCACAGCATCATGTAGCACATCAGTCCAGCATTGGCCACTTTTGAACAAGATTGGCAGAAACATTAGTCACATTCTGCCCAAACCACATCGACATTTTTCTGTCCTTTGCATGAGTACACCTCCATGATGCCTTCTTTACTTTCACACAGTGCGAATCTTCAAATTTTTCAACGTTGCAATCTTTGCCGTTAGGGCAATGAAATAGAAGAGCTTCGTTTATGTACCACTAACACCTCTAGCTACACATGACAGATGAAAAGAATATGTTTGGCATATTTACAATTTTTCAGACTATTTCCTTTAAAAACTCGAGCTAAATTGGGATCTTTGAAGCAGGCCGATCACAAATCACTAGCCACATTGTTATGAAGGCAGTGGGAGTTTTGACACAATTCAGGTTAATTCGTACTATAAAAATAATTTATAACTCTTTCCAATAGCACAGAATATTTATATCCACAGCCTTTTACTTACACAGATAATTATTTTCCCAATTTGCACAACACTAATGAAACTCAATTAGGTTTTTAATCTTGTCACTTCCTTTCCCTTCCCTTCTTGAAGCCAGGCCTTTAGTTCCAATGCACTTCCTGTGTCAATGGCAGGTAGTTTTACTTAAGTCAGGCACAGGCTCGGTTTGGCATGTATGAAGAACTTACAGATACAGATACAGACACTAGGCCGCATCCCCCAGAAAGGGGGGTGGCCGACGGCAAGGCGCACCTCACACGCTCGCATTCACACAACTGAGCCCTTTTGTGCTAAAGGGTCCGGCCGGTAGCCCCTCAACTTACACTCTGGGTCCCGAATGTACCGAGGAACCGTCGTCAGCAGCAGGGCCCACAGTTTTCACTGGTTTACCCCCGCCGCGTCATAATGGCCGGGCCCCCCCCACCCACGACCATCCCGACAGCGGGATGCCAAGGGCGGGAAAGCACATCAGAGCAGCGTCAAAATCAACCATTCACAACCATTC
>SDVV010024089.1:0-12644 GCA_016164225.1 Gammarus roeselii
TTACTGCGGTCGCTGCGAGATGAAGCCGCTGCAGTCACTGCGAGATGGAGTTGCTGCTGTTGATGTGAGATTGCGCCGCTGCAATCGATGCGATATGGAGTTGCTGCAGTCGATGCGGTATGGAGTTGCTGCAGTCGCTGCGAGATGAAGTCGCTGCAGTCGATGCGATATGGAGTGGCTGCTGTCGATGCGAGATGGAGCCGCTGCAGTCGATGCGAGATGGAGTTGCTGCTGCCGATGTGAGATGGAGCCGCTGCAGTCGATGCGAGATGGAGCCGCTGCAGTCGATTCGAGATGGAGTTGCTGCAGTCGCTGCAAGATGAAGCCGCTGCAGTCACTGCGAGATGAAGTTGCTGCTGTTGATGTGAGATTGATCCGCTGCAATCGATGCGAGATGGAGTTGCTGCAGTCGATGCGATATGGAGTTGCTGCAGTCGCAGCGAGATGAAGTTGCTGCAGTCGATGCGATATGGAGTGGCTGCTGTCGAGGCGAGATGGAGCCGCTGCATTCGATGCGAGATGGAGCCGCTGCAGTCGATGCGATATGGAGTTGCTGCAGTTGCTGCGAGATGAAGTCACTGCAGTCGATGCGAGATGGAGTTGCTGCTGTCGATACGAGATGGAGCCGCTGCAGTCGATGCGAGATGGAGCCGCTGCAGTTGATTCGAGATGGAGTTGCTGCAGTCGCTGCGAGATGAAGCCGCTGCAGTCACTGCGAGATAAAGTTGCTGCTGTTGATGTGAGATTGAGCCGCTGCAATCGATGCGAGATGGAGTTGCTGCAGTCGATGCGATATGGAGTTGCTGCAGTTGCAGCGAGATGAAGTTGCTGCAGCCGCTGCGATAGGAAGCTACTGCGGTCGATGCGTGATGGAGTTGCTGCAGTCGCTGCGAGATGGAGCCGCTGAAGTCGATGCGAGATGGAGTTGCTGCATTTGATGCGAGATGGAGTTGCTGCAGTCGCTGTGAGATGAAACCGCTGCAGTGGATGCGAGATGGAGCAGCCGCATTTGTTGCGAGGTAGACCTGCCGTTGACGATGTTTTCACCCTCTGCAAAATTCAATCTGAACAACAGGAAAGAATTGGATTCCGATGAGTAAATTGTTCAGCAATCTTCCTTTCAATTGAAAATCTAATCACGACTTTGTTGACCAGTTCCATTCGGCTACTTACTACCATCAGGGACCCTTGGAAGATCTGAAATCCTTTTACCTATCCATAGCTGAGCAAATATTTAGAACAGTATCCAATCATATATACTAATTCATGTCTGCTGTCGAATTTAATTTAGTTCATGACGCCAACCACGCTTGCTTCGATGTGAAATGATTATGTGATGACGCGCGAATAAAGTGGACGTAATATTTTCCCGAATATTAAATAGTGTTTCATGGTAAGTTGAGAATTAAATTTGCATTTCATTCATGAATTTGATAAATTTGATGAAATTCAAATTGCTGACAGTGGCGCTCTGTCGTTGTGTTAGTCGACTACCAATAGTCTACAGCAGAAAAAAAGCGTGGGTATGCGTAAATGAGTTTGCCTGCATTCGAATATTAGTATTCCTACAAGAAACCTCGTAAGGGCTGATTTCTTTCAATTCGACTTTAATTGTCACGACAGCAGTCGTGTTCGAGACAACCAATAGAGAATTGAATTTAGCGTATTGTGCTTCAATATGAAAGACAGACTTTGATATCCTAGAGACATTTTACAAATATTGTTTTGTTATCGTAAACGTGATCACCGACATCATGTCCGCTGAGGCTCATTGTTTTCGGGGCCATGACTTTTACCTGAATGTGGTAAAGGGAATAAAGTTGTCGTTCTTACATCACTTTTTCTGTGCGGGCTCGTTTTTTTCCATCCTACGTCGGGCCACCCGACGCCGCGTTAGTGCAGCTCTGAGACCGTTCCCCTCAAACCTTTGCAATCGAGGTTCATCAAACTGATCGGTATTGCCCCAGATGAAGCTCTGACATAATCAGATATGACTACCACTTAGTAACAAGCTGTTAAGACACCGACCGAACTCGACGTGCTTGCACGACATGTACGGGTGAGTGTACCAAAAGGCTTCATTTCAACTCGTGGCATCGGTATTGTTATTTCACAGACAGCATTTTGAACTTACTACGTACCAGTCACACGAGCACAATTAGAGTCAATGGGAATATATACATTTATACTTCGCATCATACATTTCAGCTGAAATGAACGAAATAATTTTTCACTAGTAAGAGGACAGTTGAGTTCTCAGGTAAGTGACCCTGTAAACATACCACTGTCAATTATTCCTTTTTCTAAGGGGCCTGTGAAGTTGATCAGGCAGGGTACTTTGTGTTGCAGCTGCACTCTACAGTCTGCTCCACAGCGTACGGTCTGAGGAAACGATTGTCCTAATGGAAACAGATGGGCTTAGGGTTTGAATACCACCTCCTCCCCCTAAAAATCCACGGTTTGCTGTTGCCAAGTGAACAAAACAAGGAGCTTTGACCTCATCAGGGGAGAAGAACAGGAAACGTGAAATCCGTTCACCGTGTTTGTTGACAGTGTCTACACCACGAGCGAGAGATAGCTGTCGCTGGGATCTAAGACTTGATGGCGTGAAGTCTTTTTCCAAGGTATACATTTTAATGCTGCTGCCCTTTGATTTGAAAGTTTCAACGTGCGATAAAACATAATATCAAGGTTTGACCACATAAACAAATAATAAATTGAACTAAAACAAAACAAATTTAAATGAAAAAATGTTTGTGTAAAAATATATACAAGATGGATTAACAGAATGAATTCTATATAAATGGCTAACACTTGGTCAATACACACTTGAATCCTATTATGACATTACATTACAATGTTTCATGTTTTATCAATCCTGTGCAACATATACTGGCTACGTAAAATCTTCCCTCGTTGCAAGTACACTTCTTCTTATATCAATAAATCAAAATGAAATTATAAATTCAGAGGTCGCACAAAATACTGCCGATCATTTGTCTAAATCAGTTTATTGTCTTGCCTGATACTAGTTAGGTTCTTTGGCTTGAGATAGAACTCAACGATAACTCACTTGAGATGGAACTCAACGATAACTCACTTGAGACAGAACTCAACGACAACTCAATTGAGATAGAACTCAAAGATAACTCACAGTTTCAAAAATATCTCCTATAGATTAGCAACGTAACCAATCGAACCACTTCGTTAGGTATTTCAGATAACAATCAAAATAAAGAGTGGAACACTTGCTGGTATCTGTTGTTCGAAAAATCCAAGATGTGGAAATTAGTCCAAGGAAAATGACCCGATCATTGAACAAATATTTGAAACCTTTTCAATATTGGTTAACTTATCATATGAAGCTAATTTTTTTTAGTAATATCACTAAGAACATCAACGGGAAATGAAAGATAATTGTAATGCTTAGACCGAATCACAATTAACAAGCGTAAATTAGCCTACGGGAAATACATCGAACATTTAACTAACATAAAGGATATCAATTGTGTTTCAATTTACTCAATTAGATGCAACATATTCTTCTTTGTTCCCCCTGTGCGTTTGACCAGTCCTCTAACGATGGAATTGATGCGTCACTAATCCTTACATCATCTCTACTCAGTATTAGGAGTCCGTCATTCAGCGCATTCAGCAACAATCAGTAGGATTCCGAGCAGGCTTAGGATTGGCAGCTGAACTGCGACACTCCTGCTGTACATCATCAGTAAAATCGTCGGTTACAAGTAAATATACAGGTAAATATCTAACTAAGTTAGAAAACAGTCAGTTCTATCTCAATATTGGGAGTTGTTGGTAATTTCTTATTTTTTCAATAACACATTGAGGATTTCTTCAACATGAAAACAATTTGGAGTGAGGCGATAGCTATAGCTAGCTCATTACGAAAGTATGCAAACAGGTGGAATCTCATGAATGGTTCGTTATATGCAATAGAGAAGGTGATGCGGAGATGAATACTAAGTTATCTCGTTTAGTTCAATAAATCCACCATGATCAGTTGAAGACGATGACTACATAAATGGGTTGAAATCAGTTTTGGGAAACAGTAATACAATTCGTGACAACGTCAATTAAGCAATATAAATCAGAAAACCTCGCCATCATTACATGTCACACATTTTAATGAAAACGGCTAATACTCGACACATTTTGGTGAATTTAAATATAATCACCTAATGCATAAATGCATGATCTATGATGCTGTACCGCATAAGGCACACTTACTTATTTTTATGTGTTTAATTTTACGGATGGCACCTGGTGTAGTGATAATTGCAGATATGGGTGCCGCATGAAGCATCGTGAAACATTTAATGCATCTCATCCATAGTTCAGCATACATTATAAAACGGGATTCAGTTCTAATAAATGTTTGCAGAAATGAAATTAACTTTTACATTTATACAGATTCTGGTCAACTGCACATACTTTCTCAAGATTGACCTCACAAAAATGCATTGCGAGCTCCATTAAATCTGTTCAAAGTCCTCTATTACAAAGTAGAAGCAGCTTTCCTCCCTCGCAACCTCATTTTTGGAGGGAGCAGGATAATAGGGCTGGTAGAACGAGACCGGGGGCAATTGAGACAGGAAACAGCCAGGGAGGACAAAACAGGAGGTTTTATAGCATGGGAACTGAAGAAGATGACGAGGCGGGAGGAAATTGAGACTGTGAACTGTTGGGAAGACGAGATGAGGGTTTATTGAGACGGGCAATAAGATTGGAGGTAACTGATGCGGGAAAATAGCGGGTAACATACGACGGGATTTAATTTAGACTTCAGTGTTGAGGAGGATGAAACCGGGAACTGATAGGAAGAACGAAACGTGAGGTAAGAGAGAATGGAAACTGTCGCGGCGGACAAGATGGGAGGTAATTGAGGCGAAGAACTGGTCTGAAAGGACGAGATGGGATTTAATTAAGTCTTGAAGCTGACAGGGAGGACTATTCGGGAGGTAATTGAGACGCGAAATTATCGGGAGGGAAGAGATGGGACGTACGTGGGGCAAAGAACAGGCAGAAGGATAAGATGGAAGGTAGTTTAGACCTAAAACTGTTGAGGAGGCAAGACGGGAGATAATTGAGATTGGGTACTGAATGCGAGTGACAGATGTTGCGCCAGTGGGAAGTATGCTATTGGAGGTAATTGTGACGGAGAACTGACGTGGATGACGATATGGAAGGTAATTGAGACGGTAACTAATTGAGACGGTAACTAACTGATGGAGCGGATATGGAATAGTATTTATTTTCACAGAAAGCACCTAATGACGGAGGTAATTGTGAGCAGTTACTGGGGGGGGGTGAGGAGTGATCTGAGTGATAATTGAGACGAGGAACTGGCAAGACTCGAGGCAAGTAAGTCAGCGGTACCCAGCTTGAAAACTTATTGTGTGAAGACCCTTTTGATGACTTAGTACAGACGAAATCTTGGGGAGGATGAACTGGTGTCTACTAGTGTTGGTTTGGATAAAATTCGATTTCCGAATTTGGTTTGATAGATTCTCAATTTTAAGACGTCTCTTTAATAGTGCGAAATTCTTTTTTATCATATGTTGTTGCACGCAGTCAGAAACAATTGTGACTGTTGGCTCTGATTCATGAATGCTAGAACAGTTGCTTTAGAACTGATTGAATCACAACCTACTACTCCTAATCAATTACCAGCCTTGCAACAATTCCTGCGATATAAACAGGAAAACGCGGGGAAATGAAACTAAAGAAATTGAGTAGCGAAGAAAAATGTATGTCTGAAATGAAAAAAATTAGCTCGGCTGCAAGAACCTGCCAACTTATATTGTATTGACAGTAAAAGATTAATGAACTATCTTAGCAGTCACTGAGAAAAAAAAGAAGGACGTATAATGTGGAAAATTTTGCAGTAATTTTGTAATCAGGTAATATTGTGGAACGTATTTATCTATGTCTCGGCAGAGTTCCAAGAAGAAAAACATTACATCGAAAATAAACAATATATCTATACATAGTTGCTGGTGAATCTAAATACAGTGTAACATATTGAGCGTCATTAAATAGCTGAGTAACTTAACCATATCCCTTTCATAGGTCAAAAACTTGTTTCCTCGATTCAGGTGTAATTTAATGTAACTCTAATCCTCTCAGCTGCATTTCTCCAAATAAGAAAATGCTATCTATGACATACGGTCCCATTGTATTACAGAAGTTGATATTTTTTTCCTCACAACAACAATTTCTCAAACATCAATCAATGACTTCCCTCAATAATGCATAGCCACTGTCCGCTTAACCTAATCATGCATTGATCAAGTCTCATATTGGAGAGAATGCACGTCTCCGTTACACGCTGTCGCCCAATATCGACCATAACCTTTGCCAGCTGATGGTCATGTTTCAGTGATGATGCGACATTCATCATCACAGAGAATTGCACCGTCATTACGTTAGGGCCTGCATGAGAGACGAGGTAAGGCAGTATCGCTAAGTAATTGTAAGATAATATATGGCCAAGTCCATTAAGAAATTATAGAAGATGCTCACGCTCAGCTGAACAAAGTGTCTGTCAAACGCATTGAGTTTGTTATTAGGTATGCGAGTTCGGATTTTCAGCTTTTATTCTGTTCTCAAGGTTTAGCCTTTCAACACGGTTATTTATGAAAAATATGAGGCGGTCTCTTAATTGTATGCAGTTATCCAGAATGTTTGTCCTGATATAACTAATTAAGCAGCATGCATTTGCATTCGGCAAATAAATTAAAAGGGATTGATAGTAAAAATTGAACCTGAAAAAAACATGAGAATATTAGATTTGCCATGTACAGTTCTACTGAACAAATGCATTCAAGGAATTATTAGTTACAGCGTCGACACAGGCATTTGACGGATATTGTCATTGGCAACGTTGGTTCAGACATTCTCTTGATTATATATGATTTACGCTGTATACAATTGTAAAGTACGACATCACAAAATCCTTTTCATGTATTTTTTTACGGCAAATGTTAAATCGTCTGGTAAAATCTGTTACACGGATCATTACTACGAAATGAGTCCCCTATTTACAACACGGCGTTTATGTGCCATTTGATTGATTGAACAGGGCTATAATATTCAACTGTGTATGACGGAAAAATTGGCTGCCCGGCCTCCCCATGCGTGGCCCTACCCTCTACAGTTGTGTAGCGGCCTGACGTCATGAGGGGCTCTCGAACAGACCTTTTGTGCTCCGTGCATCATAAGCCTTCATTCCAATACCACACCCAACCCTCTCCATACTCTTCTTAACCACATCGCTTACAGTGCCAGTAAATAGGCACGTGCAATATCTCAAAGTCATATCATTACCAAGACAGAAAAATATTCCCAGGGAATAAAATAGGAGGTAGTAGTAGTCGTTGGCCTGGGTCGGGCTGACGAGTCCATTCTGGCAGTACGACACTAGCCCAGCCTAGATGAGATGCCCATCGTTCATGGGCTGCCGGATGCTGAAGGCTCCAACAGGGGTTGTTGCCAGCTTGGCGGCAATAGTCGTAACGTTACCTTTTCATAGAAAGGGGTGGAATCTCTAGTGAACCCATTTAGGTATTTGAAGGTTCCTATTGAATGGCCTCTAAGTCGTATTCATCCAAGTAATATTAGTATAACTTCATCGAGTTTTTGCGGGTATGTCTCATTTCTGAGTTCTGGAATCATTTTTGTGGCTCGGTGCTGCACACGTTCCATTTTGTTAATATCTTCTTTCAAGTGAGGGGACCAAAATTGCTCTGCAAATTTCATTTGAGGCCTGACG
Organism: Gammarus roeselii; assembly: GCA_016164225.1. Classification (NCBI taxonomy): domain Eukaryota; kingdom Metazoa; phylum Arthropoda; class Malacostraca; order Amphipoda; family Gammaridae; genus Gammarus; species Gammarus roeselii. The sequence continues at coordinate 7,793 of SDVV010024089.1, forward strand.
AGTGAAGTATGTAACGGAAGCATGATGTCCCTGGACTTGTGGTGGAAATTCCGGGACATAAAGTCAAGGACTCTATTGTCTTTCTTGTAGCTAGCCTCCACATGGCTTTTCCACTTAAGATCTTGGCTGATTAATATTATGAGTTCTCTTTGTTGGTTGACTCCAGTAATTTGCTGAGCTGCCATGACGTAAGGAGAATTTTATTTTTGAGATGCAATAAGCCTAACAGTGATCTTTTCAATATTATAGTTCATTGGCCAGTTGTCAGACCAGTCCATTAGTTTTTCACGATCCTTTTTGATGGTTATGCGATCAGGCTCACAGTCCGCTTTGTTTAGTGACTCGAATTGTTGAATTGATGGATACCTCGAATTAAAACGGCCTTTCTTCATTTTGCAAAACGTGTAACCACGATCACTCGGTATTATGAAGCAATAGCCTCCCTTGAAAATATTTACGACGGATTGCTATACTTGGAAAAGTCTCTGGCTTTAGACCAGGGGTGTTGAAACGGTTCGGAAAAATCTAATAGGACTCTGGTGTGTAAGGTATTAAAAGAGCTATGTATGTTCGGCAACAAAAGTCGGCGCTAAGAAATCAGGATACGATTTTGATGAAAATGATTGGGAAAATGTTCAGTTATTACGTATTACTTTTGATAAAATTATCAAGTCGCTGGTAAACAGTGCAGGTCCATTGAGTCTTTCCGCGTTGGTGATCCGCCTCAAACAGAGGGTCCGATCACATCCGATCTCGTCCAATAATTGCGACATAGACCTCTGAACAGAACCGGAGCAATATTCTGAGATCAGACTATAAACTCAAATATCTCCGAGAATGATATACATCCAGGAGGAAGTGTGTCGAAACATTCACATGAAATTTTAGAACCAAATTTTTCTATATAGGAAACTGAAAATTCAACGCTAGAAGGTATATTTTAGCGTTCATAAAAATCGATGTGAATTACACGAATAATCTCAACATCATCAGACAAGATCTGGCCATTCTCACTAACTAGATCAATTTCAACCGGCAGTCAAACGAGGCTCCTACTGCTCTTGAACATCGTCAGCTTCATATCCTAAAAAACAAGCAGCAAAAAAAACAGAACGCTTTCCACAATCAGATCACTTATAACTGCGTCAGCGATAACAATACAAACGGCAACAGAACTAACATGATAAGCCACCTGCAACTTTAACATGAGTCTATTTTATAACAACCCAACAATCAACAACAGAACTCCATTTATCAACGACAAAAGGCAGATGATGTGCAAGTAAATCACGAACAGCAACTGTATGTCGTCGCTAGTGAACGGGCAAGCAGCATTTACTGCGTATCTACACTTACAGTGTAGTCGCATAGTGTACTTGTTAGACTAGTTAAATCCAACTCTTACAACAACATCGTTTTTAAACGATGAACAGTCATCGTTCAACCCTGTGCATCAGAACCAAGTGAAAGTAATCATAAATTGTTTAGAAAATAGTAGCAGCATTGGTTGGGAAAACATCCCAACCAATGTAATATTGCTGTGATTGAAATCGCTGGGATTATTGTCGCTCCTCTGGCGCAACTCATCAATAAGTCCTTTCAGCATGGATTTTCTACCAAATCACTAAAATAATCATAAAATTTGTTAATATGCTTGATTATATCCTTACATTATGTCTTATAATTTACGTATCAAAGTTCAATAAGGCTACCAAACTTACAAGATTACAGAAAATGCTTTATTACATTCTCTGCAGATGTTAGTGATGGGTTCGATGGGGGCAAAGTCACTGTTTGATTGGTTTAACTTTGAAATTTTGATAGCGAAATTACAAGGCCTTGGAAGCATTGGATACAAAAAAGTATAGATTACTTTTAGTTTGAATATACAATCATCAACTGTCAATACGCCTAAAATAATACTGCAGGAAACGATTATTGGACCTTGTTCTTCATTATCTACATTAATGGCATTGAAATCAAGGAAGACAGGTTGTCTGTTGTTCATCATGTTGATGATACTATAGCGCTCTCGTCCGGATAAAATCGTGATTATATTATTACTAGTGTGAATAACATATTGATTCACATTTCAATCTGGTTAATATCCTAGATGTTGATGTTAAATAAATGTCACCGGAGAGCACCTAAGTGCACCTGAGAAATTCTGGAAAGCTCCGGAAAAACATCTTGCTAAGAGCGCTCTGAAGAGCACCGAAGATTCTTTAGAGCGCATTGTAAGGTTTTTGGAGGGCACCGGAACATACCAGAACGCACTGGAATACCCTTGGGTCAGTTAAAATGACTACGAGACTCACCGGAGACATTCTCGAGCGTACAGAAGCGGCACGGAGAAATAACAGGGGCGGAGCAACAGTACCTGGACAAGAACTGGTCGAGCCGACATAAACTGACAATATAACGGCTGCGGGAGATTAATTGTTAGTCAGTGTTGACATTTGTTGGAAAGAACCATTTCAATTACTCAAAGTTGGCAGTTTAGGACAGCAGCTAAATTAACAGTTCACATTGTTCTCAGCTTCTGCTGTCAGGCACGGGCCTATTGCTAAACAAACAAAAGTTACATCTCGTACGGAAAATTGTTTGTTAATAAAATGAACTGTGAAGATAATGATGTTGTCAAACTTTTTGGTGATGTGGAGTCGAAATTAGATTATTTGAACAAATTTACAAACACAAAATAAATTTCTTGTTTGACATTACACAAAAAATCGAAAATAGTTAATGATAAGCTAAAACCCTAATACCAGATCTCGACTGACCTACAATTTCTAGTTCTGAATGTATAGAGTTTGGCTTAGAGGAGCAGATCGATATAGAGTATAGTACAGTTTAGCAGATAGATGTAGAATATTGCTTAGGGAGCTGATCGGTGGATGTTTACATACGCGTTCAAACACATATACGTATGAACAACAACGGCGATGCCCATCCGTAACGTACAGTGATCAATATACTGTTATGAACGATGTGCACCCACAAACGATACTCCAACAATTACCTATTTCTCCCGAAGAATGGGTGAGCGTTATTTACCACGAAGAATGGGTGCGCGTTATTTACCACGAAGAATAGGTGCGCTTTATTAACCACGAAGAATGGGTGCGCGTTATTTAACACGAAGAATGAGTGCGCGTTATTTACCACAAAGATTGAGTGTTTTTTTATATTCCCAAAATGCGGAATCCAAAATAGAATACCATATCGTTGTGACCTTATTTGCATAACTCTGTACCGTATAATGCTTCCATTGACAGGCTCTATAAAATTGCTGGATTTCATTTTCTTGTTCCTCGGGTGAACCCAAGGATTCCCAGTTCACCTCTTATGGTGAGCTTTGCTCAGATGATCCGTTCTGTCTGCATTTAACATTTTTTATATTTTTATTATTGTGTTAGGTACTCCGGAGTTTGCTCATTTGAAAACTGTATATCAACCGTTACACTATCATTTCGTATCTGCTTATGATGGACGATGCTAATTGCTGTATTGTATGAGGTTCCTATTGACATAATTTACTGGGGATACTAATGATATTTACTCTCTCGAGACAGGTTCCACGGCAACAGTATTGAATCAGGCGGGTGATAGCAAACAAAAATATAGTAGCCACGTGTGTCTCTTTTCATCTCGTTGTTTTTAATTAATATATTTCCACGTATATACGAGGTTTTCCATACCGTGCACAATTTTTACATGCATTGCATCACGCCCTTCAAATGAAGACATTCTTTTTTGGTAAATCATGAGAAGCTTTGACTCAACAGCCTGAGTAATTTGTTTTATTGTTACACACGCGCGCTAATGATCCAAATTTTTGATGGTATAAAAGAGCAGCCGATGTGTTCGGTTGCTCGTTTCACCACATCATATGAGGTATTGAGAGCAGCCAATGTGTTCGGTTGCTCATTTCACCACATCATATGAGGAATTGAGAGCAACCGATGTGTTCGGTTGCTCATTTCATCACATCATATGAGGTATTGAGAGCATCCGATGTGTTCGGTTGCTCGTTTCATCACATCATATGAGGTATTGAGAGCAGCCGATGTGTTCGGTTGCTCGTTTCATCAAATCATATGAGGTATTGAGTTAACATAGTTAGCATCAATTATTTGTATTCTGCTCAATCTGATATTGTTTGTTCTACTGAAATGAATTTATTGAATGAATTTATTAACTGCTGTACTCGATTTGGTCGAATGAATAATTGACCGAACGCGACCTATTTATTATATGGACGTGAATTCGTCTGACAATAAAGTACTTTACGATCTGGCGGATGAGGCAAAAGCGGCAAGCTGTATTTTATGGAAGACCATAACCCTTTACCAGTCGTGAGGACAAGAGAACCGTTTGATATGAAGTATATACAGTAGATCATAATCTCAGCGAAATGAAATAATTTCAACAGCAAACACAGATGGAAATTACTGCCACAATTCATACAAGTCTGAACAAAGCTTGGTCGCCTATTGTGGATTTGTATGTACCTGTAATATGCTCACTTATACTCTAGTGTTAACTTATTCATCGCAACTCCGGCTATCACATGATTACCGTGATTGCGGTATCGTGACAACCCGGAACGACGCGACCAGTAACTCCGCTGCCCGTAACCTCAAAGTTTTATGTCACATAAAACTCCGTCGTTACGTCGCAGCATCCCTTCCACGGATCATTTGTGATATAGCAGCCTCAACTTATACAGGAATTATCCCACTTACACACTATCCAGCCCTAGACTGGCTGCCATGTCCACGGATCATTTGTGATGAAGCAGCATCAACTTATACGGGAATTTTTCCACTTACACACTATCCAGCCCTAG
>SDVV010024090.1:0-12644 GCA_016164225.1 Gammarus roeselii
CGGGAGATGAGAGGCAAGGACGGGAGATGAGAGGCAAGGACGGGAGATGAGAGGCAAGGACGGGAGATGAGAGGCAAGGACGGGAGATGAGAGGCAAGAACGGGAGATGAGAGGCAAGGACGGGAGATGAGAGGCAAGGGCGGGAGATGAGAGGCAAGGACGGGAGGTGAGAGGCAAGGACGGGAGATGAGAGGCGAGGACGTGAGATGAGAGGCAAGGACGGGAGATGAGAGGCAAGGACGGGAGATGAGAGGCAAGGACGGGAGATGAGAGGCAAGGACGGGAGAGGAGAGGCAAGGACGGGAGATGAGAGGCAAGGACGGGAGACGAGAGGAAAGGACGGGAGAGGAGAGGCAAGGACAAGGGATGCGAGGGATGGAAAGGAACCGACGAGAGGCAAAAACGAGAGAGAGGACTTATTGAAAATATTATAAATACTTAGAAAACCTTTACCGAAAGTTTATACTTCTGAGAATCAAACTTTCTACTCTATTCACGAAAATTGTTGAGCGCACACAAGATATCAAAAGCGATGCGGGGTTGATTTACGAAGAAATGCATGGTACCTGCTTTAGAAAGGATGTCCGACTTTGTTTGGATTGAATGAATCTTTATTTTCAGTATTTTCGGTCACAGTGGACACGTTATGCAAGTTTATTGGTTCCGCTCCCTGGGTTCTGTTATTTTTAGGGCTACGCACACAAATATTATGTAGATACGTGTGCCGTTTAATATTCAACCTGCCTGAGGAATAGCATATTTCAAGCAGGGGAGGGGGGGGCAGAAAGAAGTGTGGGCTGAGGAATGGCCTAATTCACGCGAGTTGTGGAAGGGGGATAAAAGGGAGCGTGGGCTGAGGAATGGCCTAATTCAAGCGAGTTATGGAAGGGGGATAAGAGGGAGCGTTGGCTAAGGAATAGCCTAATTCAAGCGAGTTGTTTAATGGAGATGAGAAGGAGTGGGAGGTTAGCTAAGGACTCTCCTCATTCAAGCGAGTTGTGGAAGTAGGATAAGAGGACGATGTAGGAAAAGAACTAGCTCAAAATGTAAACAGACAAACTTACCCTCCAGCCATCGGGGTAAAAAGGCGGAAGAACAGAGAGGGAAGAACTAACATGGATGAAACAATCTATGAAAGTTGAACGATGTACACGAAACTTAACAGAGTTAATTCAAACACAAGTCAATGTAGTGCAATCAAGCAAATCCCACAAAACAACAGCTAATGGAACGAAAATCTACCAATCCGAGAAGTTTTTACAACGAACAGGATCAAGGGCAAACTCATGCATCAGAATAACACTAGTATTCCAATCAGGGACACATCTTTCCAGCGACCCAATCGGTGTGCAAGATCCATCACGGATATGTCAAATCCTACAACTTTTCGTGAAGTAGCGGGAAGAGTGACTCGTTGGCAGAATCCTAGGCAGGTGAGTAATTTTACAGCAGATGTAGTACATTGCTAAGGAAATTAGTCGGATGAGGAAGCTTCTAGTCACCAAACTATATCCAACACGCCGCATGATGTCGATTATCTGAGATACAGATTTTGCAACCAGCAGGAGCGGCTCTCAAAAGTCAGCTACGCAAGAGATAATGAAACGCCTAGAATTTCCAGATGAGGGCACTTAACAAGTGCAAAATCAAGAAAATTAGAAACTGGAAAGCGTGAAGTACTAGTACGAGAACGTGAGACAGCCATAGTCTTGGTATTCCTAGCATCAAATTTCATTCCACACAGCCGACCACCAATCCTCAACTCTTGCAAGAAGTGACATTTCTCGATTACGGGGGCATTTGATTGTCCAGGATTAAGAACATATACAAAGTTTAGAGAATAAACAACAGCAAGCCACGAACACATACCAAGAGAGGCAAAATCGACCACAATACAATTCGTGTTGGTTTGATCCAACAACACTAACAAAAAGAGGTCTGTACAGAAGCCCCAGATGATTAAGTAGTAGTAGTAGTAGTTGCTTCCATGTTCCACCGAAGTCCTAAGGCGAAGCTAATGCAGACTCCCCCGTAGGGCGGTCCCCAGATGATTAACTCAATAAAATGCGATGTCAACATCGATCTCTACCCGCCCCGCGTCCCTTCTGCACTACGAAACCACCTGCAAGATAGATTTGTTCTAAGTGCTAAGGTTTTCCGGTTAACTAAAGTTAATGCCTTTCTGGCACCGAAAACCTAACCAGAGTCAGTGCTGCATCAAGTCATCGATAAGTCATCGTCCGTCTCCGGAGTTACTACGACTCACGGCATGCTTTGGTCACTACAATTTATCGGGAGAGGTCAAAACAGTGTTTCTATTGAAAATAAGTGAGAAACAGTGGCCCGCCGGGATGTAGGAGCCTATCGGTAGGTAAGATGAAGGACGGTCAATTCAAACATCAGATTTCAGCAAAGAGGCTGGTTTCTTGAAGGCAGCTGAGAAGCGGATCCGCTCTAAAGTGTCTCTACGTAGTTGTAGTGGCTTCTGTGTTCCATTGGAGCCTCAACGCGGAGTTAGAGAACGCTCCCCCGTAGGGCACATTTGCCTCTAAGGGAACTCAGTACGTATTAGGCTCCTGGGGAACTGGGTGTGCCGACATTCCGTCTAGGTTAGGCACTCTGCCAAGACATGGGCTATTGTAAGTGGGAGTAAGCAGTCCATGCAGTATGGGGGTGGCGACGACTCAATTAGGTGTCTGCCCGTAAGGCTGTCATCTCAAATGCTCCATTTGTATATAAGTATCTCAGCCCGTCGAGATCGTCTGTTTGAGGAGACCCAAGGTGTTGGTATGTCTTTGACAGTGCGTAATTTATTTCTCATAGGAACATCAGACCATTCCATGATCCATTTATTTCGCACCGTTTCTCTAATTACTGTTTAAGAGTTTTTATGTGGAAGTGGACGCAGTTTTGTTGGGTCAGACGCTACTGCAGTTCTTCGCGCCGCTTCGTCGTCCTGCTCATTGCCCACAACCCCCAGGGGCCCGCAACCCAGCACAAACAAACGTTTTTTCTTTCTGGAGAATAATCGTGCAAGCCAGCGCATGATTGCTGAAATAATTACATGGCAATTGTTGAAGGTCTTCAGCATTTGAAGATCGCTAAGCGATTCAGTATAAATTGAGATAATGACATCTGGAAGAGTATCGGCCGCTAAGAGGGCATGAGTTCAGCTGTGAAGAATGATTCTGATCGCAGGAGTCTCCTAGCGACGCCGCACAGCCCACAGAATCGTCGTCTTCCGATCCATCAGTGAAGATTTGAAAGCTACCAGCGTGATGAGTCACCGCAACTGCTGTAAAAACAGCTCGAAGATTTTGTGGTGCCACATCTGTTTTTAGTCAGTCAAATTGTGAAATCAAAGCATATTCTCAGGTTTTCGCCAGATGGAGATTAAATCTCACGGGAGAGGGTCCACCATGATACGCGTCAGCTGTAGATAAGCAGCGAGAAGCACAATGCGCTGTGAGAAGCTCGATAAGGGAGCCCCAGATTGGGAGGGGGGGGAGGCAAGCGAGAATATGGCTATTGAATTGGATGTCGATTTGTTCCCCCCGCAAGGCAAGACTAGGCTCACCAGTTTCCCATAGAAGGCTGACAATAGGGAGAAGCGGAGAAATGCAGTAGATTGGCAAAATGTGGCAGTTCGGACTGTTTTCATTGCTTTGAAAATGTTTTGTTTCGCGGAGCAGTAGTCAACAATCCCATAGTCCACTTTGAATGGATGATAGAGTGGTAAAGACGCAACGATGTTGTTCTGTCTGCACCCGAAAGGAATTTGGATGCAGTCCAAAGAATGATAGATCAACGCAAGCAGGCTATCATAAGCTACTACACGTGGTACTACCAGATAAGTTTATGACCGAATATTACATAGGAAGAGGACTGTAGGTAGGAAAGGGATTATTTTTCCATGGATTTGATTTGATCCTCATTTCCACCAGAGCCTCAACGCGAGTCATAATAGGCTCGCCCGTAGGACTCGATGATTATGGATTCCAGTAGGCTCGCACTCCTCAGTGTGCAAAAAAAAAAACGCTTATAAAGATAGAAAAATATGAAAATTTTAGCAATGTCAGACGAACGCTGTTGCGCACAAGAAAATCGCTTCAACAAAACGGATCTGCGCTTCCAATCATTTAGAACTTCAAGAGTAATACGTACGCACGCCATTGCGTACAGGTAGCATTGTCGAGACTGGTACGGCTACACGGACAAAGTCAGCTCAGACAGCAACGCAACACGACCTAGAACGCAACGCGGTCTAGGTCGATTATAGTTCAGTTCAGGTAGGACTCAGACGAAACGAATCCTCGCCTCCAATTATTTAAAACTTCATGAGTAACATGTACGAACGCTAGTGCACAGGTATCGTGGTTGAGACCGGTATAAGGTTTACGGCTACACGGACAAAGTCAGCTCAGACAGCAACGCAACACAATTTTTACAGCTACGTGGTCTAGTTTAGTAGAGGTACAATGTATTTATTCAGGTAAGACAAAGACTCAGACGAAATGAATCCCCGCCTCCAACCACTCAGAACTCCAAGAGTAATACACACGTTCGCCAGTGCGCAAAGATAGTATCATCGAAATTGGTACAAGGTCTATGGCCTCACGGATTAGATCAACTCCAAGCGCAACGCATCACAAGGTTTTATAGCTACGCAGTCGTCCAGGTCAACCCCAAAAACTGCATATGGTCCGTGCACGCGCGAGCGAGCACAGACTGAAGAAAATACACCCATTCACAAAATCCTGAACAAGAACTCCCGCACGAATACACCAGCATTATAATACATGACATTCTTGTGGATCGTGGAGAAAAAAGTAGGGGCACGTTCGTCATGGGCAGAAACACTGCTCAGATTATTTATTTTGCACTTATTGTTTAAGGGGATAGGGTGGGGAGGCATAGGCCCCTTGGGTCCCAAAAGAGCCCGATGAATTCCGGAGGTTAACCCAAGTCCCCCGAGTCTTCCCGAGCTCCCGGGTCTTCCAGAGCTCCCCGGGTCCTCCGAAACCCCTCGTCTCAGCTCATCTAGGCTTGTCTCGAATCATTTCGGCCAGTTTCGGCTCGTCGCGACCAACTCGACTCGCCTCAACATATTTCGACTAATCTCAACGCACCTAGACCAGCCTTGACGTGACTCTCCCACTCTGCGCTAATAATCATGTTGACTGTAATAACAAAATTTTTCACTCAAGCATTTTAGATCGGGAGTGGGGTGGCAGAAGTACCTCAGGTCACAAATTAGCCCGCCGAATCCCGGAGGGTTACACAAGTCCCCCGGGTCCCCCGAGCTCCCTGGGTTCTTCGTCCCAGCTCATTTCGGTCTGTCTCGAATCATTTCGGCCAGTCTCGGCTGGCGCGACCAACTCGACTCGCCTCAACATGTTTTGACTGATCTCGACGCATCTCGACCAGCCTCGACGCGACCCTCGCCCTCTGTGCCAGTAATCCGCTGACTGTAATGGTTAATTGTTCTACTCGAGCATATCACATATTTATTTTTCTGTGTATGGGTTTTACAGCGTGGTGAGGGAGAAGCAGGGGTCCCAGGTTTCAGATGGGCCTCAAACAGGTCCCAAATTTTCTCAACTGGTTCCCAACGGGTCTCAAGGGTGTCCCAAAAGGCCCGGAAGGGTTCAAGTGGGTCTCCCCAAATCCTCCTGGTCTTCCAAGTCCCCCGGGTTCCCGAAAACCCCGGGTCCATCGAGACCCGCGGGTCCCACGAGTACCCCCCATTCCCGGATCACCTAGTTTCAAACAGCCTCGGTTCGTCTCGACTAGTCTCCACTCGCCTCAAACTGCCTCGACTCGCCTTGTCCCCTCCACGCAGTGCCATTCATGACTTCCAATTTCTAAGATCATGAACAACATTATTTCACATTTAGCCATCAAAACGCTAGCTGTGCTCGGCCATTCATCCGGCGCCCGGGAGAGCGCAAATTCTCCCACCGAAGGTTGGACTAGAATAATCAACACACCGCATAGTCCACCTAGGGCCCCTGCGGGCGTCTAATGATACATAATTATGTAACTAATCCAAAATTGATCATCATGAAAAAGGGCTCAGATCAATAATAGAGCCCACGGAATAAGAATGAATAAAATACTGAAATAAAGTGTTAATGATCTATAAAATGATTTATCATCCATCCTCCACAAATCCATAGCATCCGAGATCTGGTTGCGTGTAAGAGCGGGTCCGATGGATCTGAAGTGCACATGTTTTACTTTGGAAGGTTGCAAAACTTTGAGATTCTGTCCAAGTCGTCAACGTTTGGATGACTATTTACTGAGGAGGGACTACTCCCGTGATCCCATTAATTGCAATTGCGAATAGAGTACACGAAAGGACGCTACCCTACTGAATTCTCTAGTCATGGGTATGCAGTTTGAATGGTGACAGTCAATTTGGACCCGAAAGACTCTCCGTCAAAGGAAGTTTCAAAATAAAAATTCCAATTGACCATGGAGTCGCATCTGGCTGATCTCTCGCGATTTGCCATAGCGGGATGCCTTTTGGAGGTCAAATAAAACACAGACTGTGTTGATTCCGGTCCAAGCATCTTGGATATTAGTCACAACGCGTCATAGTGCCTCGTGCGCTGATAGCATCTTCCTAACGCCGAATTGTAATGTTGAGAGGAGTGAATTTGCTTCTGGGTGCCGGGTCATTCAAGCATTCACAATCTTCTCCAGAACCATCGCTTAACACTAGGTAAGGGCTGTAGGACGGTTGCTGGACAATTCATCATTAGGCTTGCCAGGCTTTGGGGGAAGACAGAACCACTGCTTCCCTCCCCCGATCTTGATAAGAGTGGGTCGAGCAGACTGTGCTATTATTATTATTATTTGCTTTCATGTTCCACCGGAGTCCCAACGCGAAGTTAATGCAGACTCCCCCGTAGGGCGGTCAGCAGACTGTGCTATAAATAACACACAAGAGAGTGCAGAGGGATGGAGGTGGCAGAGCATCTTGTAGAAAATTAGATTTTCACTGCGATCTGAGGGAGTTAGAGGCACGAATTGCCCAAAGGATTTCGCGTACAGTGATTGGTTCATAGTAGGCTACATGATGATTTGTGGAAAAATTTAGTTTATTTATTTCGCAGCACGTTTTTGTTACAAAAAGTAGGGCTATACCCAGAATCTGAGCTAACTGAGGGGGTATGTGTTACAAAGAGTTCAGAGACTTCCTGCGGGTCGTTGCGGGTCGCTCCCCCACCCTTAGGGTTGGGGGGAGGATGAGAACTGCACTATTTCCTAATTTTTTACGTATGCGGGACCATACTTGTGGTACGGGATGTTAAATTTTATGGATGACACGAAGTCTTTTCATGATCATTTTCGAGATAGGAAGTAGGTTACTCGTTGTTTTTGAACGTTTTATTCACTTAAAAAGTAACTTTAGCCAATTCAGCTTTGGTGTGCTGGTATCGATTGAATATACGCTTCCGTTGTCGTTTTGCTATTGAGCAAAGGCCATTCCTTTAGGGGTGCCCTAATGTTACGTGATGTTCCTTTGGGTGTAGGGGTGCAGGGGTGCAGTGGGGTGCAGTGGGGTGCAGCGGGCTGCAGCGTGAAGGAGGACAGTATTGAAGTCAGAAGATACATCCTATGGTGGAGGGGTGTTGTTGTGCAAGCGGTGAGCGATTGCCAGTTGGTTTTATGCATTATGTATCGGCGAGCGGTAGAAGTATCGTCAGGATGGAAAATAGTGATGGCGATGGGAAGTGGTCACTTCCGTAGGGCTCCTCCAGCACTCGTCAGGCAAGGTCTGGGGAGAGAATTGGGGAGCGAAGGAGGAGTCAATAGCCAAAAACGAGCCTGTCTGAAAATAGAAATGCTTCGGTTCTCCGGTATTGACGAGTGCAAGATCGGAAGATATATAATGTTTGACGTGTCCTTCACGTCCATCAGTTATGTCTAACTCCAGAGGGGTGCTTATCGTTAAGATCACCTACAAGGAGGAAGTGCGCACGAAGTTAACTAACGAGGTTACCGAGTGGTGTGTATGAAAGAAGTTCACAGGATTTGATTTGGGCATCATTTCTACCGGAGGTTAGAAGTTCATTGGGAGAAATATATGTGTTACAAATAGTAACGGGATTCTAGGCCCACTCTGCGGGCCTGACCTTGTTGAATTGTTTGTAAAGGGATTGGGGTAGATGTGTTTGCTTGATTTACGATTGTGGCCAGGTCGGTGCCCGGTCGATATTCGGCAGTGGGTGAGACGAAGTGGGCTTCATACCCACTGGGAAAATATGGTTTGTATAGCCCAGGAGTTTCCTGGAGACAAACCACCATTGAATTATAAGTTTGGGTTAATTTCAATAGTTCAGCATAGGTGGCAAGATGTCCTCTAATATTCCATTGTAGGACAAGTGTATCGGACATGAATAATTCACTTCAGAGAATGTTAGGAACTAAGCTAGAGATGATGCGGTCTTACTCAGCATCGTTCCCGTACACTGTCCCTCACAACCAGTCGGTCGTCGTTCCCGTACACTGTCCTTCACGGCTAGTTGGCCGTCGTTCGCGAACATTGTCCCTCACGACCAGTCGGCCGTCGTTACCGTACACTGGCCCTCACGGCCAGTCGGCCGTGCTCGAAGAGAATTACTGGATTTGATTTGAGCCTCATTTCCACCAGAGCCTCAACGTAAGTCATAATAGGCTCCCCCGTAGGTCGCAACCGTCGTTGGTTCAGGTAAGCTTGCACGGCGTCGTGTTCAAAAATATAAGGAGATTTACTGGAGCTGTTTTATGGTTATGAGTCAACAAAGGGTCATTTCCGATTGGATCATCTTACTGGTGCGAGCCACTGCGCTTAGCGCTGCTCAGCGGTTAGCGAGAGTCTCCGGTTTGAGTTAATGCATCACTCGACAATATTCATATTATATCCCTTAAGATTTAAATTTAAATAAGCTGAGCAAAGTGGAGGTGCTCTAATGGAGGCACCAAAAAGACACTTGAGGTGTGGAGTAGCCTGGTTAGCCTGCTCGGCAACTAATGGGAATTTTGGTTGGGCTTGATGCAAGGTGGGTTTGATCGATGGCGATAGATCACGGGCTTTCATCTTATGTAGATGGCGAGAGGCACGCTGAGGCGGTAGAGATTCTTCATACTGTAGATGGTAGATCGTCGTCCAGACCTAGGGATCCCATTGCGCGTCGGTCATCAAGTGAGGAATAGGACGGAGTGGGAGTGAGGGGACATCTCTGAAAGGGTTTCCGAGTTTCCGGATAGTGCGGATGACTGTCGTCGCAGGTTCCCGAATTACCGGATAGTGCGGATGACTGTCGTCGCAGGTTTCCAAGAGGTCGAGGAGGAGAAGGGCATTGCGTTGTAGATTAGGGTAAACCCTGGTGGTGGGCATCCGGCTGTAACTGCTCAAAGCTAGCAAGCGGTTGGAGCGGGTGGATACATTTATTGGCTACCTGCCTTTTGACCTCGGGGTAGGAGAGGCGTTCTCTAGTTTTGCCCGAGAGTATGTCCTGTGAGTCTATAATTAAAGCCATCGCGTGATGACGCAGGATGGTCCTCTAAACAGTTCACGCATTTAGCAGGTCGGTCACAGTTCCGCCATCCGCGTGTTGATTAAGGATATTTCGCGTCGGAGTGGTTTTGTCTGTTTCTATAATATTGGTTCCTTGGATCGTGTTGAGAGGAAGGTGCTCATTAACCCATTAAAAGATATTATATAGTTGTTTTGGTTTTGAGTGCATCAACTTTGCTCCCCGTGATTCACCTCCAACAGGAGGGAGCCACTCATAAACTCTGTGATGCGCATCGGAGATGGCCGCTGTGCAGCGCGGAGAGGTCGGTTGCTTGTATAGTATTCGTATCGGTCAGGTTTTTCCAGAGATTGCTGTGGCGGTGAAGAACTTAATGAAGAGTTTATTTTCATAAAAAAATCAAAGTATCTGGTTTTCAGCGCATCGCTCATGAGTAGGTAGTAGTAGTTGCTTCCATGTTCCACCGGAGTCCCAACGCGAAGTTAATGCATACTCCCCCGTAGGGCGGTATCGTTCATGAGGTCGTGTAGGCGGTTGCGGCGGCTTCTCCAGAGCTTTCGTCCGAGAGCAGCATGCGACGCATCTACGTCATTATCTCGTGTCCTGTTATCCAAGTCCACCCCACCAGAAATTATGGGATGTTGCTGTTGACTAATCACCTCTCTACCAGGCAGCCTGGTATGGGATAGGAGGGGGTCTCACGTCCAAAATTTGGGCGCGGCTGCCGGATGAAGACTGTGTAGAAGCACGTCCACCAGATGGTGACGCTGATCGATCATTATCCTTCGATATCCGTTACAGAAGAGTGATTCAATAGAGAGCTATCAACATTTGCTGTTTTTCTTCCAAATAGTTCACGTGAGTTTTGAGGAGACCCCTCAACATGCCCACGACCCCTACGGAGCTCGTTATAGAAAGTGTTTGCTGTCACTCATAACGAGTACCACTTGTAGGCTAAGCATGGTTAGTTTCCTCTGCCACACAGTATACCGACGGCTTAGCAAGACCTTCCAGCAGCTCTACCACAGTGACGGGTTTGCTTATGGTCCACCACACCGCAGAGGTCTACTGCAGTCAAATCAATAATTAAAGCGGTATCAGTCATCAACTTTACTACGATTGGCCACCTTGACAGCTGTGAAGACATGGATACAAGAAATTATAAATAAAAATAATTGCGAAAAATATAACACAAAATACACATTGAGAAAATAACAAATAAATATAATATAAATAAAATAAAATAAAAAATAAAATGAACACAAAAAAGGAAAAAGAACTTAGTAAGCATCTAAAAAAATAAAAAATCAAATGAGCACAGAAAGCAAAGACAGAAAATGTGAAAATACACGGTAACCAGAGGGCAGAAGGAAAAATAAACAAACTACAAGGAAAAAATGGGGGAAAATTGTCAAGATATGAGGAGAGATACATTAGTAGTTGAATTAGTAGTAGTAGTAGTAGTAGTAAAAGCTGCTTCTGTTTTCCTCCGGAGTCCCAACGAGAAGTTAATGCAGACTGCCCCTTATAGCAATTGAAGATTGGCAAAGTAGGTGCAGCGTAGATTACGAGTAGGTTCAACGAAGATTCCGAGTAGGTTTAACGTAGGTTCAGAGTAGGTTTAACGTAGTTCCAGAATAATTTTAACACAGAAACCGAGTAGGTTTAACATAGATACAGAGTAGGTTTAACGTTGAGACAGAGTAGGTTTAACGCAGATACAGAGTAGGTTTAACGTAGATTCCGAGAAGGTTGAACGCAGGTTCCGAGAAGGTTTAACATAGATACCAAGTAGGTTTAACGTAAATACAGGGTAGGTTTAACGTAGATACCGAGTAGGTTTAACGTAGATACCGAGTAGGATTGATGTAGATACCGAGTAGGTTTAATATGGATACAGAGCAGATTAAACATTGATACAGAGCAGATTAGACATAGATACGGAGTAGGTTTAAGATAGATACAGTGTAGGTTTAACGTGGGTTCAATGTAGGTTTAACGTAGATATAGAGTAAGTTCAACGCAAATACCGAGTAGGTGTAACGTAGATACAAAGTAGGTTTAATGCAGATACCGAGTAGACTTAAAGTAGGTTCCGAGTAGGTTAAATCCAGGTTCCGAGTAGGTTCAACGCAGATTCAGAGTAGGTTCAACGCAGATACAAAGTAGGTTTAACGTAGATACAGAGTAGGTCTAACGTTGATACAGAGTAGGTATTACGTACATACAGGGTAGGTTTAACGTAGACACAAAGTAAGTTTAACATAGATTTGGGACAGGGGAGCAGAGTATCAGGATTCAGAAAGCCTCAAGTGGTCCTACAGTTTCTCATGAGGGTCCCGAAGGGCGTCATGAGTGTCTCAAAGGACCTTGGAAGGGTCCAAGTTGGTCCCCCTAAATCCTCCTGGCATTCCAAGTCCCGGGGTTCCCGAAACCCCCGGGTCCCCCTAGTCCCGCAGGTCCCACGAGTACCCCCCATTACCGGGTCGCCTAGTCGAGACCAGCCTCGATTCGTCGCCTCGCCAGTCGGCTAGACTCCACTCGCTTCAAACTGCCTCGACTCGTCTTGTCCCCTCCACGCACAGTGTCATTCAAGACTTTAATTCTCTAAGATCAACAGTAACGTTAATTCACCATTTAACCATCAAAACGCCTAGATATGCTAGGCTATTTATACGGCGCCCGGGAGAGCGCAAATTCTCCCACCGTAGGTTTGACTAGACTAACCAACACACCGCGTAGTCCACCTAGGACCCCTGCGGGCGTCTGACGTTACATAATTATATAACTAATCCAAAATTGATCATCATGAAAAAAGGGCACAGATGAATAATAGAGCCCACGAATTAAGAAATATTAAAATACTAAAATAAGTGTTAACGATCTATAAAATGAATTATCATCCATCCACCCCAAGAGCTTTAACGTAGATACAGAGTAGGTTTAACGTAATAAGAGCAGTAGCCGCTTCCGCGCTCCATCGGAGCCCCAACGCGATGTCGTCGCTCGTCACCCTGCTGGGCCCATACTTGCGTCTAGCAATACATAATTATATAGCTAAACAAAATAGATCACCATGAAAAATTGGCACAGATAAATAATAGAGCCTACGAATTA
>SDVV010024091.1:0-12644 GCA_016164225.1 Gammarus roeselii
ATATATAACGAGCAACAGTTAGGGACCAATTATACCCCAATAGAACCATTTAAAGAAGAAAAAAACGTATATAAATACAATGAAGATCATAAATACACTAAAAATTTAAATGTTTTAAATATAAAAACTGCCAATCAAGGCCGCAAGCCTGCTTCAATCCCGCTGTTCCCCCTTCCGGTCTCCTCCCTCCTTCCGTCCGTTAGTTGACTCGGGCACCAACCAGTTCCGGTACCCTCCGCCCCCGCTCCCCTTTTGCGCGAACCCCCTGTACGCTCGATGAGACAGGTTGCAGCATTGCGCCCTACCCCGCCCACCAAAAGTAACTATTAACTTTTTCTCTACTCTCGCCGGGGGAAGCTGGCGGTAATACAATTTAACACGTTATTAGGAAGTCAGCTGAGGTGGACAGGATTGGCAAAAGGCGCTGAGGAGAGCCGGGGATGCACGGAGACGGTGAGGTTGAGTCTTCAAGTCTTCAAGTCCTCAAGTCTAGTCTGATGGCTCAGCAACATGCAGAGCTTATATACTGAGGAACAGGTCAAAACACCGCGGGGTGTATTGGAAAGCCAGATGGCTGGGCTTGTTTTGAGGCCACGGAAGAGACCGTTCTCTTGCGGGCATTTGACAGTGAACATGTGGCGTGGTTCTCGGCCAGACATCTACATACATGGTATTGTAACACTTGTCCTGATTAGACACGCATCTATATTAGCAGTTTTAGCGTCAGTACGCGCAGCTATATTTGACACTTTAGCAACGGAGGTGACAGTTGGGTTTGTAGGAGGAAGGCTGCAGACACAGGCTAGCAGCTGTTAGTTCCTTGTTAGGCTGTTCGTGTCGAGGCGTTATTATACTTTATGGAGGTGCGGGCCGAAATACCTTTATGGGACGGTAAAAAGAATAATAATAACACGGGGACTCGGCCGTCGGTCGGGTGCGAATAAACCTTAGGTGAAAACTACACAGTTCGTTTAACACTACACCCTCTATCCCTAATTGATATTACAAAGTAATTATTAATTAAGTCTAGGAGTAATAAGTTCCTGCATAAGAGCCTAAAGTATGCAAGCGACAGGAAATAAGGGCCGAAGACAAGCTTCTTGGTCGTTCCGCCAGGCCAGGTAGTGTAGTCGTCCTTGTTGAAATCGGCTGCCGTGTTTTCTTTGACGTCGGTAGGTAGAAAATGGGCGACCGTTGTTTTCTGGGCCCACTACGTTGGCGGGTAGCGGGGTCGTTCACTGGTGGCCGAAGTTTGGTACATCAAAGCTCGAGAAGGAGTTGAGGCCGTACGTGAGAGACAAGAAGAGTACACCATAATTAATCACTAAATACAGAATAGTTAGTTATGAACATATGGTGAATTTGACTTCAGCCTAGTGCGTTCCTTTAAAATACTGAGTTGATGTCTCAGTTGAAGGGGAATTTACTTTAGCAAGTGCAAATGCCATTTAACAAATGCCGGGGGGGGGGGACGCAAACTCTAATTTAGTTTAAGTATATCTAGACAAGGCTGGATATAGTTCGGGAACAGGGGCCGATGGAGGATACACCTGTCTATCCGTGTTGGTACCTGCATCAACATTATACGGCTTATGAAAGTTTATCGGGGAGCTGTGAAATCTGCGTTTAAGTTGGTGTGCCTCATCTCGAATATGGTCACCTTTGGCTTGTAAGCTCCCTCGAAAACTTCGTATTCCATCCCTATTCGGTAATAGAATCTTTTTAGTCCGTAGGCTATCTCTGACTCCGTGAAATCTTTCCTGCAGAGTGTGCAAAGTGGACTCACGTGACCCAGTATTTGTGTGTTTTCTGCGATATATCCATTTGCGGAACAGAAAAGCTATGAAGAGGGAATTAATGACAACAACTATGGTTAGAACAGTCTGGGCATAAATGGAGTATGTTGCTATCTGTTCTAGCTGCAAACCATGATAATCGAAGTCGATGGTAAATGGGTCATCTAAGTTTACATTTTCAATCAGTTCCCGGAGACTGAAGTGTACGACACTGGATTTGTTCACGTTGATGATAGGAAGATAAGTGGGGTCGACAATAAAGATAAAGGATTTGTTGGGCTCGGGGATTTCAATAGTTACCATCTCTTTAGCGGGCCAGAGCAAATCATCAGTCTGCACGTCACAAGCTAAAGGAAGTTTATGCAGTCTAACGAGGGTATCTTTCGTCTGGTGGGACGGGCAGTCCAGAGTTACTCTCGTAGATTCTGAAAAAGTAGATTAGTCTATGCTGGTCCGTCTCTACCATAAATGTGTCCGTGAATCCGCTTTTGGGGTAGTTGCATAATTGCAACATCGCAGTTGCGTTCTGTTGAAAAGCCTCCCATTCGCACGTAGATTTCTGATCATAATAGATAGGTTCAACCTCCAACAAGAGATGATTCGTCGTTAGGATGGAGTACATGTTAATTTTATCCGTAATTATATAGGTATTGTTGCTTCTGAATATTACACTCCGTAATTCAGGGACGACAAGAGACGTTGAATCTAGTTTTAGGGGGTGTGCTATCAGTGTGAATACATCGTATGACGTCGTATATGTCAGAGGTATGACCATCAAGAATTTATGATGTGATACTTTTTGTATTTTCAATATTTGCACTATGTGTTGCAGTTGATGTCGGGATATTTCAAGCGGGAAGTCTAACGTTGGGAAAGACTTGCGACCTTCTACAACGGTGTTATTCAGGGATTTTAAGTCATTTAATTCAAGGTTTAATATACCTTCTTCGAGCAGAGATACTGTAAGCTCGCTTGATCTAAAAGTAGTCCGGATGTCCGTTAGGCTTGCTAATAGCTGGTCTAGATTCCACTGAATAGCTTGATGAATGTCAGCTACTTCCTGTGTCTCTGCTAGCTTGTTAAGAACCTTCTTCACTGCCTCAAAAGAATCAGTCCCGTTTTGGGACAACATGTCTAGTCTCTCGTTAGTTAATTTAATGAGTTTATTGTTTTGTTGGATATTTCTGTTTGAGGCGTTGACGTCGCCATGTTTACTGGAATCGAAAATTTTAGAAACTAAGTAACTTCCCAGGAACGCTAATCCTAATCCAATCACTAGCGGATTTCGGGGTTGTCTTTGTCTTCCTGGCCGTAAGGGCCTTACCTCGGACAAGTAGTTTATCAAGGAGGGGGCATTATTCGGAGTAGTAATATTTAGTCCACTGATGGGGGCGTCCGATTGAGTGCTGAGACTAGTATTATCCGTACGTTGAGTTACGCCTGCCTTTTTCAGCATAGTCCAGACTATTGTAGCCTGGTCACGGAAGGCGTAGAATTTTGTCCAAAGTTCACTACCTCGGCCGTCACAAAGTAACAAGTCAAATATATAATGGAGGGTAATCAGATATTCAGTCTCTAACTTCAAGAACGTATATCCGTATCGGTTCAGTTGATTTCGGGTCCCTCCAACTAATTTAGTGTTTGCTAACACCTTGGCTATTTGAGTGGCAGCGTCCAAATCAGACGAGTACTTAGAACAAATGATATTGATAAAGCCGAGGTTTACTCGGGACAGAAGGAACGCACCTGGAATGTGGGCATATCCGGGCCAAGGAATGACAGTAACAGGCTTTGTCTCCGTAGTCGCTGTTGCTGATCGGGGGAAGTTCTCCCGGAATACGGGGCCTGCTTGTGTCAGTGCAACAAGAACCACAGCTCCTGCGAGTAGAAAGGCCAATTCCATGGTACTTAGAGAATCTGTAACATATATATTTGGGGGTTAATACCCTACGTAATTAACTATCATTACTCAAGAGTCTTGGTACAACAGTGGTTATTCTAAGTAACATCGAATGGCACTTTCTACTTATTTTCCTAAAGGATACATTTATTACTAAGAACACAGTTATTAGTAAATTAACTACTCCGAACAAAACGATAACAATGGTTACTTGAACTATACAAAGAAAAGGTGTGGGCTGATTGCAGTGGTGCAGTGCAGGAGCGATGCCTTGCAGAGTGGGTTGGTGTGCGGGCTGTGTTGACCTTGCCCTTTCCTTTTTTTGCTGGTAGGTTACTAGGTCCGTTTGCAGGCTCTCGCTGGCTGAATTCGTGCTGGAACCGGTTTGTGTGGCGGAGTGCTCGCTGTTGGTGTAGCGGTCTGCGTACGGGTCAGGGGAGGTGGCGTGGAGCATGGCTGTTGCCGTGTAATTATATGGTCGGGATGGACTATATATGTTTCCACGCTTTCCCGTTGCTTTTGTTCACTAAAAAGGGTCCGCGAACAGGCAAGTCTAGCTTTTGCTTAGAGATCTGCCGAAGAATAGCCTAGACCCGATCTCCCACTGAGATGTGTTTAGCTTTTCTCCCAGCGTTTGTGTATGCAGTGTAGAAAGTTTGGGCGGTGAGAAGAGTGTCTCTACAGTGAGTTTGCACTTCTTGCAAGCGTTGCATATGTTAATGTAGCTCATCTTCACCATACTGTAGTTTGGGAGGCGTGAGGGTAGCAATTGCAGAATCATAGCTGAACAGAGCGTAGAATGGAGCCTCTCATATACTACTGTTAAAAGTATTGCTTATTGTTAACTGTATTGCTGGTAATAATTTATCCCAGTCGTTAATTGCTAGTTGGTTAGTGTAAATTCTCAACAGTTTATTTACTACACGATTTATGCGTTCTGAGAGTCCGTGTGAAGTTGCGTGGTATGGAGCTATTTGCACCTTTTTGGTGTTGTAGTATTTCAAAAAGTTAATCAGTTCATCGGAGGTATACTCTGGGGCATTGTCCGTGATTATGACACTGCTAGCGCCATAATTGGAATTGACTTGTCTTAGGGCTTCTATTATTGAATCAGTATCCTTGTGTTTTGAAGGAAAAAGGATCGTGTATCTAGTAGTGTAATCTCTGATCGTCAATATATACTGGTTTCCGTCTTCTGTTATTCTCAGAGGACCGAGGATGTCAGACGAAATGGTGTGAAAGGGTCTGATGGGTACAGGATATTTCTCTATGGGAACTGGTTTGGGTACTTTCTTTGATTTAATGCACAACTCACACTCACCACAGAGTTGGGTTATCAGGTGGCGTTCATGTGAGTTATAGAAGTTTCTAACAAACATTTTGAGTGTTCGTTCGGGCTTTTTGTGACCAGCAGTTGTGTCGGTATGTATTATTTTGAATGCTTGTGGCAGGAAACTGGTGGGAAGATATGGTACGAGGAATTCATCACTCAGGGTTCCTTTCTTTATTTTCCGTACTATGTAGAGTACGCCGTTGATTATCTCACTGTTTAACAGGATATCAGTGGAAATAGACTTTTCCGTGTCTGGGTTACTAGAGTGGGTACCGTCGTTTCTTAGCTGTCCAAATAGTTGACGAAACGAGGAATCCTTCCTTTGCGCGTTTCGTAGTTCCTTTTCGGTCCATGGGACCTTCTCGGGAATGTAGTCGTGTAGAGCTACGTTGCAGATCTCGTTTCGCGCGAGGAGATCCTCGTGGAGCTTTGTAGGTAAGATGTTAGTGCTGCTTGTGTCAACCGGTAGTCTTGATAGGGTATCCGCAAAGATGTTGTCTTTGCCTTCCACATAATGGAGGTTAATGGCGTATTCTTGGATCAATAGGGCCCATCTTTGCAAACAGTCATCTTTAGTGGGCTTCCTTAGAGCACCAAACAACGGTTTATGGTCTGTGTACACGCGTGCGGGAAATAGTAAAATTATGTGCCTGAACTGTTCGAGTGCATATACGAGAGCTAGGGCCTCTTTCTTGGTCGTCGAATAGTTTTTCTGCGCGCTATTGAGAGTTTTAGATACGTAAGCCACGGGGTGTAATAGTCCTTCGTGCTTTTGCATTAGTACGGTGCCTATACCGGAATTCGAGGCATCCGTGTAGAGATGAAACGGTAAGTGGTAATTTGGGAACTTCACTATCGGAGCCTGAGACAACTTCTTTTTGAGCGTTTCGACCGCAGTCGTCTGCGCCGGAATCCATAGGAACGTAGCGTTTTTTCGTAGTTTTTTGTAAAGCGGTTCCGCTATTTCTGCGAATTTGGCGACGAACAGACGGAAAAAACTTACAACCCCACGAAAAGATTGGGTTTGTTTTTTATTTGTCGGCATGGGCATCATCTTAATTGCAGCTACTCGCTCATTGGTCATTGTCATGCCTTCTTTGGTCATTTGATATTCGAGGAATTTTACCTCGTTGGCAAAGAAGTGAATTTTTGTATTTTTAGTTTGATTCCGGCTTCGCTCAGTTTTTGTAGAACGCTATCTATCGTTTCCAAGTGTTGCTTAGTGGTTTTACTAAATATGATGATATCGTCCATGTACGCGCGAAATTGCGGTCCTAGAGTCTCGTAGAGTACTTCATTAATTACACGGGCAAAAAATCCGGGTGCACTCTGGAGACCAAATGGAATTCGGTTCCATTCGTGGATTCTGCTTTCTACAGTGAAAGCCGTTTTTTCGCGATCATCTGCATGAATCTCTCACTGGTGATACGCGCTAGCGAGGTCTAGCTTACTAATGTAAGTAGATTGACCCAAGGAGTTGAGTACATCAGAGATGCGAGGCAAAGGGTACGAAGCGGGCTCTAGGATTCTGTTCAATTCTCGATAGTCTATGCATGGTCGTATGTCACTGTTACCGCGTTTGACTATGATTAATGGGCTGTTATAGGAAGACTTTGAACACGAGATAGTTCCCTCATCTAGCATAGTTTTAATTACTTGGTCTAGTTTATCTTGAAACGCGTATGGTATTCGGTACGGTGCTTTGTTCACCACGATATTTTCTTTTAGAGGTAGTTTCAACTGATCTCCCGTGTATTTCCCTAACTGTTCACTGGGGAGCCAACAGGCGTTTCTGTGACGGTTCAATATTTCCAGCAGGGCTGTTGTGTCGTTGGGGTCACCGCAACTAATGTCCACTTGCGTTAGTGTTTTATAGCAATCGTCCGTGGGCAAGTCGGGCTCAGCTGGCTGTGCCACATGTACAGTTTCGGGTGTTAGATATTCAGCACTACATAGTTTAGTGCCCTTTTTAAGAATCACTAGGTTTTCGCTCATATGGGCGAAATGGACCTTCACACTCTTGTTCTCAACTAGAGTAAGTACACCAGCTATGGCTTCTGTAGGGTTGAGGTGAGTGGTGAGTGATGTAGTACTATCTCTCGTCCGTTCCGTACTTGTTTATTAACTTGAACCGTAGCTAACATCACCGTGTTTCTTGGTATCGTTACGACCGTACGTAAATGTACGTTAAAACTTGTCTGGGACTGGTCTTGACTCGCACAGCTAGTGGTTGCTCGCTCTGGCGAACCCTGTTTGATCAGAACCGGTTCGTCAGCCAATGCATCGTCCACTGCTGTGTTCTTGACCTTACTGTAGTCGGGTGTACTTTCACTCTCCTTCGCGGCACGAGCGACCTTCGCGGGAGAGCCACCTCTGATTACACTGTCTTTTAAAGTGAATCTGAGGACATGGTTTGTGGGCGACTCACTAGTCGTGTTAGCGTCAAGAGAAAAACGTAGTCTCTTACTATGAAAGTCTATGACCGCATGCCTTAGAATATTCATGCCAATCAGCAGGTCATGTTTTATACGGTCATTCTTCTTGAATATTAGTACACGGGAGTTAAAACATCCCGCAGGTGTCTCCACCTGAGCTATTGCTTGTCCTAGAATAGGAATTTGACTTCCATTCGCATCTAATACTTGACCACTATAGGGTTCCAAGTCGTAGACCTCAGTTCTGAGCGCGGAGTCAGCTACGAGCGGTCCTAAAATCGATGTATGCTTTCAGTTCTCGTCCATTAATTTCGACGTTTAAATGCGGGACATTCATGCTATTCCTTTTCCGTTCCCTAGGGTGTGGAGTCCCTAGTCAGTACTGGTTAGGCTCGGCATTCCCTTCATACATGTTAGAATCCCAACCATCAACGTCATGACTTGCAGGTACGTCGTGTTGATCTGTCGTGGGCTCATCAGCCTATGCCATGCGTACGTGGGTCTGTGGAACTTTTCGTGGCTGTACGCGAGCATCGCGTATACATTCGATGGTGTTATGAGAATCTCTAATCTTACATTTGTCACAGTATTTTCCGATTGCTTGAGCTAGCCGGGTTTTACATTGCTTAGCAGTGTGCCCATATTTTTTACAAATACGCAAGATTGACATTCCCTTTTAACATGACCGGTTTTCCCACAGTTGTAACCCGTTATAGGCGACCGATTGTTATTAACTACGTGAGGTGCCGTCCTTAGTTCCGACGAGGAGGGGGGCGGGTGCGCTAAGTTAACCAGGGGTGTTTGGAGCCGGGCCTGCCAAATGACTTCGTCCGGGCTGCCTTTCTTTTTAGTCGCCGTGAGCAACTTATGTTGTTGTACAGTTTTCACTGTTTCGGACATGAATCTCGTAGAAGAGTTTTTAGAACCGAAGTTTGACAGTTTGTCATACACTCTGTTCGCATTTTGAGAGGCTACATAGAGGTGTATCACAAAATTCTGTACGACGTTAAGCAAAGAGATCGGCGAGGCATTTGGTATCGAAGTGGAAGCGGAAGTAGAAGCGCTAGTAGGCGGCGGAGGCGGAACTGGGATGGTACTAGCCAATAAAAAAATTTCATCGCTAAAGTCTCCTTTGGTAAGAGCTTCATTTTTAAGGTAGGCCTCTGCCACGGCACGCGACGCATTTTATAGAGAGGTCATACCGCAGAAGATATTGTCTGGCGTGAGTGTCGTTCCTAGCAATGCTCGTACGGCGTGCCGGAATTCAGTAACCTTGAAAGACGGGTACATATTGAGAAACTCGGATTTAACTTCATTAAATGTGACATGTCTGCCAGCGTAACAGGCGAGTAATTTAATCGCGTCTCCACGTTTTTTATCAATTAGCGAGAAAAGGATTTGGAGTTTTTTATCGTCCACTGTTACGTTATTCTGTAAGAAATGGTTTTCGACGGTTCTCATGAACGTACGCGTGTCAATATCGGGTTTGAAGTGCGCTTCGCCTATTTTAGGATTACCTGCAAATTTCGGTAAATCCTGTAAGACTGTGAGTTGATTAATCGCCATTTTGTTGTTCAAGAGTTACTGACTTTAATATAAAGTTACTTTCTAGCTTCACCTCACTTCACTTTTTATGTTCACACTTCACTAAGCAGAAATGTTAGGTTAACGGTTTAACGCGCATACCACACATATACTCAAGGTTTCTGGACTTCGACGGGTTGTCCGCTGTTGCTCCTTCTGCGTCTTGTTGTCGGATGTGATGCTCTCCTCTCAGCCGGTGCTTTTTGTAGTCGGATGTGATGCTCTCCTCTCAGCCGGTGCTTCTTGTTGCTTCATGTCGTCTTCACCTTATAGAGGCGTTTTTACTAGGGATATTTCTCCCAATCTGACCTTCAATACTGTCTGCAGAGCCAGTATTAACTTTTTCTCTACTCTCGCTGGGGGAAGCTGGCGTCGAGCAAATAACTTCGATCGAGCTTCGTAGTAGTTTATTGAAACCAGGCTAGTTACGAAAATAGAGTTAAGTAGTGGTTCTTTTCACTAGTTAATACAATTTAACACGTTATTGGGAAGTCAGCTGAGGTGGACAAGATTGGCGAGAGACGCTAAGGAGAGCCGGGGATGTACAGAGAGGTGAGGTTGAGTTTTCAAGTCTTCAAGTCCTCAAGTCTAGTCTGATGGCTCAGCAACATGCAGAGCTTATATACTGAGGAACAGGTCAAAACACCGGAAAGCCAGATGGCTGGGCTTGTTTTGAGGCCACGGAAGAGACCGTTTTCTTGCGGGCATTTGACAGTGAACATGCGGCGTGGTTCTCGGCCAGGCATCTACATACATGGTATTGTAACACTTATCCTGATTAGACACGGATCTATACTAGCAGTTTTAGCGTCAGCACGCGCAGCTATATTTGACACTTTAGCACCGGAGGTGACAGTTGGGTTTGTAGGAGGAAGACTGCAGACACAGGCTAGCAGCTGTTAGTTCCTTGTTAGGCTGTTCGTGTCGAGGCGTTATTGTACATTATGAAGGTGCGGGCCGAAATACCTTTATGGGTCGGTAAAAATAATAATAAAACACGGGGACTCGGCCGTCGGTCGGGTGAGAATAAACCTTAGGTGAAAACTACACAGTTCATTTAACAGTAACTCTATTTATCCCTATCTAATTCCTTCACATCCGCGTTTAGACGCACTTATAGCTACTGTCAGAGGACTAATCAAGCAGGCGCACACAAGGATTTCCAAAAGGCGAGACAAAGACGTCAAAAGCGAAAAGTTGCGACCGGGGATGTTCGCGTTTGTACGAAATGAGAGACAGGATGCAGATCATAACAACCAATGGCCTCGGAAACATACCGGTTCCTACCGCGTATTGGAATTGACGCGAGCGAACGCGCGCATTAAGCATCTGTACATGAAGTCTCGAGAGTAATACGTGCAGCTTCATCGATGCAAGTACGCTCAAATTAGAAACGACCTTTTCCCCCTCCAACTAAACGAAGAGGAAACGGACACACTGGACGACGGCCCAACTAACGAAGGGAACGAAGCACAACAACCGGGGGAGCAGCAAACAAGCAGCAACTAAACTGCAGTCAGATATAACCTGAGGCGCAGGTAAAATCCACTGCAGAGTGACTATAAAGGGAAAGAGGAAAGGCGACTAACAAAAACACAAAAACAATACACATATGAACGGAAGCCAGTCCTCCAACCTTTCCAAATGTAGATAATGTAAGTAACAGCAAATTTAGGCATTAGGGTATGTTGAGCTACGAAAACTCGTCATGTAAGAACGCGTAGGGCCATACCATGTATAAACGTATTTAGTTATGAGATAATTGTAAAATTTAAGATACCAGCGCAGGCGAGACGCCAACTCATAACATGAGTACGTAACCCTGTGAACCCTGTGAACATGAGCTGGGAAATATTAATGCAACGGTGAGAGTAGGCAAATGAAACATCTTGCTGGGGAAACACTGAACGAAATCCATGAACTTCCGCACTAGCAATGTTCGAAACGTCGTAAAATAAGCGAAGCAAAGACATTATAAGTTGTTTAAACAACCGTTGATCTGAAATGGCAGTGCCATTTGCCTGCATTTCGATAAGATGTGTCATGACACGGGAATTTTTTTATAGCAAATTGGTCAGGGGTACCTGCATTGGCCGTACCGAATATTGGCGGATTAAACATGGAAACATGTCAAAACGTCAGAGGTAACGTAAGCTATGCAAGGACTTTCTCACCCAGACGTACTTGGAGTGGATAGTTTATGGTCCTTTGATTAGTATCAGGACGTAGCCTAGTTTCCTTCGAGAACCAAACGCACCATAGAACCTAGCACGAAGGAAGGAGGCAGTACACAAGTGTGAGGAAAATTATGAGATGCGCCTGATGTATATATGACCCCTCGAAGAAAATTTTTCCCTTGTGGATTTTCTGACATGAAAATCTCATAATATAAGTACGCACCTTTGTGAACACTGAGTTCATGAGCAAATGCACTATCAAGGCACCGGTTTAGGAAGGCAAACGAAACATTATCGGGGAAACCCTGGCATCGATCGAGTTTGTGACTTTCCGTACTGGCAAATATTCTAAGCGAAACATTACTGGGAAAACACCGACGACATCTGTCAACTCCCGTACTGGTGAATCATTTTTAGATGCCGCAATCAAAGCGAGGCAACAACAGTAAAAGCTACACTGGGAGCCGTTGATCTGAAATGGCAGTGCCATCGCATGCCCTTTAGGAAAAGATGCATCGTGATACGGGAAATTTGCCGTACCGAATATTGACGGAGTAAAACATGGAAAATGTCTAAACGTCAGAGGTAACGTAAGCTGTGTAAAGGCTTTTCCATCCAGACGAACACGGATTGGAAAATTTATGATCCTCTGATTAGTATCACGATGTAGCCAAGCTCCTTCGATAACCAACGCAACATAGAGCATAGCGAGAGGGAACAAAGCAGTACGCAAGCGTGGGGAAAGTTGTGGGATGTGAATGATGTATAAGTGAGTTTAGAGGGAAATTTCTCCCCTTTCGTAAAGTGAAGAAATTTCAGCGGAAGGGGGAGGTATTGATATGAAGTAAGTCAGTCAGGCCAAGAATGAATGGAAGTCAACGGAAGTCGACAGACGTGCTGGGTGTAGCCGGTAAGTCGGCAGCGGTACGAAAATAAGGTTGTTTGTCACGAAATGCAGACGCTTTATGCATTGCTAATTGCCCGACTGATTCGAAAGAGCAGCAGACGATCGCATTCCTAAGCCCTCTTTGAATGATCATTTCCTGTTCCACCCCGGGAGGCAGAATGTAATTAGATAACTAATTGGATAATGTCCCTGTATTGTGCATGTGTTGATAGGGATGTAGTATTTTGATTGTAGTATTGCCCGTATAACACGTGTAATATAGATGGGATAATTTGTGGTAGTTTTAAACGAGGGCATACGGCTCGACTCCGTATGCATTACCTCTTAATCTAAGTCGGTGAGAGGTCGATTGAGCTGTTGAACTTTAAATATGCCCGGTTCGGATGACACAGGCATGTATGGCAGTGACTCTCTAACTCACACACACACACAACCTGATCACTCACCTGTGCTACTTAATGTAGCAGCAGACGATAGCGCACATTCATTTTGCACTTAAATTTATATATATA